>RJWJ010003100.1:0-90666 GCA_004363605.1 Indri indri | reverse complement strand
TGCATTACTCCTATTTCTCTTAAACAATTTTGATTGGAAGTGATCCTATCCTGGGGTGTAATAGAATCACTTCTTAATTAAGAATTAGTTTCTCAAACCTGGGGTAAAGCAAAATAGTTTATAATGAAAATCACTCAAGAAACCCCTTAGGCCAAGCATATACAGGCATACTCTCATTTAGTAAATCCCACACAAGCAGTTTTTCCTCTGGGGTGGAGAATAGCTCTTTCTTCAGGTGAAACCAGATTAAGTCACATGCTTTATATGTGGAGACACTAGGTGGTAAGATGCTTCTAATATAAGAGGCTTATGGGATTGAACGCCCAGTGAGAAGACAACAGATTCGCTCTTCCCAGAAGGAGAAAAGCTATCCCCACATTGTCCTCCCTCTCCCCTTTTACTTTTATTTGCCTAAATTATGAATCGGTAATTAGACTCTGCTTATTCTTAGAATTTTGGTTTAGAAATTACTGCTCTAGGTAGACATGACCTTGTTAATATCCTACCTGGCTAGTTTTGGGTTGGATTCAGCATCATTTAAATTCAGCCCCCTTCCTCCTAACACTGTTCTCCAACTCAGGAGGTGAAAACAACATGGGCTTCTTTGCAAACTTTTACAAAACCACACTTGATCTAATTCAATAAAATAACTGTCTATTTGGAAACAGACTTGAAAGAATACCCGGCTTCTAATTTCTCATTGGCTTTGAATTATTGTCTTCAAACTGTAAGCCAATTGTTGACAGCAACTATTAACATTTGAAAGATAAAACTGGTTGTATATACTTAACTGTGAGCTCTGTTTCAAATAATTATTTTCCTTAAAAGTAAACTTTTACGATGATTTTGAGCTGTGAAGTACAGCCAAATTATACTGAATTTTAGTGTTACTAATTGATCCTTACTAAAAAGACTAATAATCATAGGCACAATTATGGGTAGTTAGACTTTCCATGAGACTTAAAGGTCAATTTGGGATGTTCTCTTCAAGAAAAAAAATGCATGTAATATTAAAGATAAATGTATCGAAGTTAAATTTATTTATAATAAGATGATATATCAAAACAAAATTTCAAAAATTAAGGTTGACATATACCCACAAAAATTACACATCACTAGGGCTTCTTTCCACATATTTAGAGGGGTCCCAAGCAAATCGGGTGACAAGAAGCATATTTCATTAGCTACCATGGTAAATCCCACTCTGGGCACAATTTATTGGACATTTGTCATATGACAAACTTTGAATCAGTCACTTTATGTTATCTCATATGTGTTACATGATAGTTTATATTTTAGCTCTATTTAGAGATTAGGAAGGTGAAGCTCAGAGAAGATATGAAACTTGCTTAAGGTCATGCAGACATCTGCACTAGAATGTTTATAGCATCAGAGTTCACAATTGCAAAGATGTGGAAACAACCCAAGAGCCCATCAATACATGAATGGATTAATAAAACGTGGTATGTGTATATCATGGAGTTTGAGTAGACACAAAAAACAATGGTGATCTAGCACCTCTTGTATTATCCTGGATAGAGCTGGAGCCCATTCTACTAAGTATCAGAAGGATGGAAAAACAAACACCACATGTACTTACCATCACATTGGCATTAACTGATCAACACTTATGTGCACATATAGTAGTAACATTCATCATGTGTTGAGCAGGTAGTGGGGGAGGAAGGGATGGGAATATACACACCTAATGGGTGCAGTGCGCACTCTCTGGGGGATGGACATGCTCGAAGCTCTGACTTGGGTGGGGCAAAGGCAATATACATAACCTAAATATTTATACCCCCATAAAATGCAGAAATACAAGAACGTATACTCTATGTAATTAAAAAGGTCCTACAGCTTATAACTGATAGAGCAAAAATTCTATACATTCAAGTCTGATTCATTCCAAATAGTTTTTTCACAATAATTGTTTAAAATTTGATTAACATATCATTGAAGATAGTATTTATCATCTCAGTTACATTTAAATGGAGAGAGGCAGGAATATTTCCTTTCTTCTTCACCCATCCTTTCAACTTATTTCACATACAAATTAAACCTTAGCCATAGATTAATGCTTTAATAGCCAATTATTTGATGAACATTAGATTTGTGCCTAGATTCTAGGAACAATTATGTGATCTGTAGTAGGTCCTGAGTAAACATCATGTTGCGCATAGCATTTTTAAAACCCAGTAGTGCTATTATTATGATAATCAGGTAAGTTACTACATTCCACTTAATGATTTGCCAAAAACTGAATGCTCTTAACACTTTTTTAGAGTCATCCTGGAACTGTATGTTTTACAGAAAAGAATTTTGTACAGATATTGGGTGTGCAATTCAACTGAGCCTCAGGTTTGAATCTTGTGTAAATACAGAACACTAAGATTTTCTCTCTGCTTTGATTAGAGTCTGCTCAGGTTATTGATTTTTGCAGTTTCTCTGTCATCCTAGAGTTTGTTGTTTATTATGCCTGGCTATATGACAAAGAAATCTTAATGTTCCAAACATGTGGCAGGTTTGTGTTTGAGGGGTTTACAATTTTATTCAGGCTTCTAGGTGTGTTAGAGGTAAGAAGAAATAAAAAACCCTTTGTAACATACACGTGCACGCATATACAGAGTAATTGCCTATCTATACATTTGTAAAGTTTATGTTCAGATGTGGTTTTCCAGACCCTCACCAGTAGAGAGATATCATTGTGCTTCAAGAACATGTCTTGGTTTATTCATTGCTTTGGGTCCTTTGGCTGTGCAATCCTTTTCTTTTTACCTTCGGCTTTGTGGTAGGCCTTTCAAACTGTGCCATAACTAGGTTCACATCATTTTGACTTAACTTTAATATGTCACAGATCAAGTATCTAATTATATGCCTTTTTGCTTCCTATGATCTTGCACTGCTGGGCTCCTGTCAACACTAGTTTTTAAATTGAATTCCTTTGGCATCTGTGCCTCTGAAATTTATAGATTTTTGCCCTGGAATTTGGCCATAGATTTTTCAACATCTGGGTTTTAATCGAGATTTTAATTTTATTTGTTTTCCTAGTGACTTCCAATGTTAAATTTACTTCTTTTTCTGGGCAGCACTTTGGGAAGGAAGAGATAAAGAGGCTTTTCTATTCCTCCTAGATATTAATATAAATATAATCATAATATATATTTTCACCCCTTAGAAAGAACAAGTTGGTGATTGCACTTTAGGTATGAGTGGGGGAATCATATCTTTACAGAAAAAAAAGGAATCTTTTCTTTCCTTTACTTAATGCTTAGTAATATTTTCTCAGGCCATAAAGCAAGCATTGTTGAAAGAATATTAGAGTCCTATTATATTTATTATAGTGTATCTGCTTTTTATTTTGTTGTATTATTCTGGGAAAATGGTACTATCGATTGATTGGGATCCAAGAAGTGATTACAAACATATGCCCTATAAAATCATATTTTTTAGTCTTTCAGAAAAATTGTTTGCATCTTGCTGCTAAGAATATTCAAACCTGATCGTCGCTGATATTAAAAGACTTGGTATGTAGAAAATAAAATGTGGTACAACTCAAGTTTAGTTCAGGTAAATCAATGACTCTAGGGTGCTTGTGTCACAGACAATGTTGCTGAGAGTATGAAAATGACCAGGGAAGGGATGCCACAAAGATGGCAGAGTAGGAGGTACTAAGCCTCTATCCTTGACGATATGAAAACAAATATAAATACAAACCAAGATATTCCAGAGAGGGCTCAAGGGCCCATAAAAGAATTTGCAGCAGCACAGCGTAGCAAGAAAAGGGGAATATCCACAGAGAATCACTGGTGAGATCAGCATACTAGAGACTCCAGGAGATGACTAGCAATAAAGAAGAAATGCAAAGGCTTTGGTATGAGCCAGGTGGTGAAAACCACTGTGGTCTCCAGCAGCCTACCCTGCAGAGGATACTGGCATCTCTTGCTATGGAGGTAGTCAACAGCCATTCCTGACAGAGAACTCTACCTAAGAGCCCACGCCCAAGAAGCAGTGCACTTGAGCTGCTTTTGGAAAGAAGCTGCCTTGCTGCATGTGCTCATGCTCCAGACACAAGCACAGCCACCATAGAGAGCTAGACCTTGCTTCAATCATGGAACTTCATTAATACTTCTGCCTCCATTGTTGGCTCCCTGGCAGCTTCACAACTATCTGTGCCATGTATTCTGTTATCATCATGGCAGTGTAGTAGCTACAATCTGGGCACCAATGCCAATACCATCCTGGATCACAAAGCTGTAGGACCTGACAAGTGTCCATGCTTCATGCCTCAACCCTGTGGCAGGCTCTGGGTGCTGACCAGACACTAGTACCACTGCAGCAAGCCAGACCCAGTGCCAAGAGGTATCTCTTAGCTACAACTTCTCCTGTGGGAGACAAGGGATGAGGATGACCCTAGAAGCTATCACCAAAGATGCCAAAAACCCTTGCTGCCACTTTGAACATCTACAGCCCTGGCTGCTGAGGATCCCAGCAATGTTCATGAACACTGATGTCAGCTCAAAGAGCTGCACAGAGACTACGCAGAAGGAACTTTCACAAGTGCCCAAAACAGTGTACCCCACCCAGCAAGTGCTGCCATTCACCCTCTATAAAAGGTCTTTCCATGGTGAAAGTAGCCCATAAAGTCCAAATGTGCATTTATCAAAGACAAGACAAGACATGAGAAGTAAAGAAAATGTAAAACCACCAGAAGAGCACAATCTTTCAGTAACTGACACTAAAGAAATAGATGTATACAAATTACCTGAAAAAGAATTCAAAAATAATTAAGGAAGTACAGCAAACATTGAGAAAATACAGAGAAACAATTCGATAAGATCAGAAAAACAATAAATGACCAAGAAATTTAACAGTGAGATTGAAACTATGTATATTAAAAGGCAAACAAATTCTAAAGATGAAAACTACAATGCCTAAAATGGGAAATGCAATCAAGAATGTCAACGACAGAACTGATCAGAGAGAAGAATCTCTGAACTAGAAAACAGGTATTTGTAAATATACAGTCAGAGGAGGAAAAAAAATAATGAAAAGGAATGAAGAAAGCTCACAGGACTTATGGGACAGCTTAAAAGAGCAAATATTTAAATTATAGGAGTTAAAGAATGACAAGAGAGACACAAAGGGGTAAAAAGATTAAAGATGTAATGGTAGGAAAGTTTCAAACTTTAAATATCAAGGAAATTTAGCCTAATTAAAAAGTGGCAAATGATCTGAAAAGACAACATAGAAATGGACAGCAGGTATATGAAAAAATGCTAGACATCACTTATCAGGGAAATGCAAATTAAAATTACAATGAGATATCACCTCACGCTTGCTATAATGGCTATTTTCAGAAAGACTAAAGATAACAAGTATTGTCAAGGATATGAAAAAATGGGAACCCTTAAACACTGCTAGTAGAAATGTAAGTTAGTATAGGCACTATGAAAATTGTTATAAACAGTATGGAGTTTCTTCAAAAAATTAAAACTAGGACTACCATATGTTCCAATAATCCCACTACTAGGTATACATCTAAAGGACTTGAAATCAGTATATCAAACAAATAACCTGCACTCCCATGTTCATTGCAGCATTATTCCCAAAAGTCAAGATATAGAATCAACCTAAGTGTCCATCGATGGATGAATGGATAAAGAAAATGAGCTAAGTATATGCAACAGAATACTATTCAGCTTTAAGAAGAAAGGAAATCCTATCATTTACGACCACATGGGTGACCCAAGAGGGATCGTGTTAAGTGAAACAAGCCAGGCACGGTAGTGCAAATATTGTACAATCTCACTTATATGTGAATTGTAAAAATGTCAAACTCATAGAAATAGAGTAAAATCGTGGTTAGTGAGATCGGGGAGATGTTGGTCAAAATCACAAAATTTTAGTCAGACAGGAGGAATAAATTTAAGACATTTACTATACATCATGATGACCAACAGTTAATGAGATTGCATATTTGAACATTGTTAACAGATTAGATTTTATGTTTTCTCCACAAAAACAAATATGTGAGGCAACGTATATGTTAATTAGCTTGACTGAGCCATTCCACAATGTATACATATATCAAATCATGTTGTATACCTTAAGTATGTGTAATTGTTTTCAATTAAAAAATAGAAAATGATCAGTGCCTGCTTCTGTCTAGAGCTCAGTATCTATTAATGATGAAATAGAGCAGGGTGGTGTAAAACCTCATCTGTAGTCAGGCAGACCTCTGAATCTTGGCTTTACTGACTGTAGTGAGACTGTGTATCTGGAAAGTGGGGATGATAATATTACCCATCTGATGGAGTATAATAAAATGAGATTATTACAAAACAGTTTAATAAATTAAGTCCCCCAAAATGTTGTTTATTAACATTTAATCATTACTAGTAGTAACTAATGGTGTAGAGACCTGCAACCTCTAATCAAAGTAGCTAGGAGATGATCATGATATAGGGCGATTCTCTCTTCCCTAAAAATCCATAAGGAATGAAAAGTGTAAGTGATTGGATCTCCTTGGACAGATTTTCAAAATATTCAGGGAACAGAATAATTCTATAGAATGGTGGTTCTCAAAGTGTGGTCCCTGTTAACAACCTTGTCTGCATCATTTGAGAACTTGATCAAAATGCAAATTATTCTCTATTGAAGATACACTGAATCAGAAATTCTGGGAGTGGGACTCCAATCTGTGGTACAACAAGCTCTTTAGGTATTCTGGATGCACACTAACATTTGAGAACCACTATCCATGAAGAATATTGGCATCAGTATCATGTCTGATTAGACGATTTATGACTTTTTTTTTTTTTTTTTTGGATAGTCTCGCTCTGTTGCCCTGGGTAGAGTGCAGTGATGTCACCATAGCTCACTTCAACCTCACAGTCCTGGGCTCAAGTGATCCTCCTGCCTTAGCCTCTCAGGTAGCTGGGACTGTAGGCACACACAGCAACACCTGGTTACAATGAGATATCACTTAGCTCTGGTGAGAATGGCTTTTACCAAAATATCCCAAAACAACAAATATTGGCGTGTATGCAGAGAGAAAAGAATACTCATACACCACTGGTGGGACTGCAAATTAGTATGTCTATGGAAAGCAATATGGAGATACCTCAAAGAACTAAAAGTAGACCTACCATTTGATCCAGCAACCCCACTACTGGGTATTTACCCAAAGGAAAAGCAGTAATTTTATTAAAAAGACACCTGCAAGAAAATGTTTATTGCAGCACAATTCACAATTGCAAAGATGTGGAATCAACCTAAGTTCCCATCAATTCATGAGTGGATTAACAAAATGTGGTACATATATGCCATGGAGTACTACTCAGCTATAAAAATGAAATATCTTTTTCAGCAACTTGGATGGAATTGGAGATCATTATCCTAAGTGAAGTATCTCAGGAGTGGAAAAACAAAAACCACATGCACTCTATAATAATTGGGAGCTGATCGATGGGCACACAGAGGCACAAAGATTTACAAAGGTCATAGGAAATCAAGAAGTGCGAAGGAGGGGAGGGGTTAAAATCTGCCCATTGGGTACAATAAACACTACTTGGGTGATGGGCACACTAAAACCCCCATCATAAGCATTATAAAATGTAGCCATGTAACAGAAACATGTGTACCCCCTTAATATTTTGAAATTAAAAAAAGAAAATTTAGAAAAAATAAACCCAAAATGCTTTCTTGTTTTCATTTGGTAGGGAATAGAAAATTTTTTAAAAGAAGATTCATCAATAGAGAAAAACACAGCAAATAAAAAATAGTAATTACTTGAGTTCAAATATATAGCAGTAACATCATTAAATACAGATTGGAGAAAGTTTCCTATTAAAATTTTCTCACATAGAAATAAATATAGATATATGCATACATTTGTACATATGAGTATATAAGGAGTTGTAGAGACGGAAAAAAATCATTTTTCGAATGTGATAGTAATTTGATTCAGGCAAGAATCATCTACTCAAGAGGCTGAGGCAGGAGTATTGCTTGAGCCCAGGAGTTTGAAGCCACAGTGAACTATGAAAATGCCATTGGCACTCCAGCCTGGGCAACAGAGCAATAACTTGTCTTAAAAAAAAATTATCAATAGAAAATAGATCATAAATTTGGGGAAGAGAGGGTAGGTAGTGGGCTGTCTGATGAGAAGCAGGATATTTACATGGTCCTTAAAATGTCTCCCCACAGTCTTTTGAGGGTACAAGTGATTTCCCTAACTATATCATGACAAAAACAGCTATCTCAAGCTTAATATTAGGGGTGAGGGGTTACTGGATATCATGGTGCCTCTAGATGAAATAACAAAGAAGGCAGCAATATTGTAATATTCAGGCTGGAGAGGCACAATGTGAATATAATCACAAGAAATTACCAAATTAAAACTGAGTATCATTTTTATAAAATAACTGATATGAACTATTAAAAATATGTCATGAAAGATGAAAGTTGAGAACTTTTCAGATAAAAGGAGACTTAAGGAGATATGACAAATGTAATATGTGATTCTAGACCGAATCCTGTATTGGAGGGAAGAAAACATTATAAATGACATTAAGACCCTTTACAAAATTGGTATGTGGACTGTAGGCTAGATAACAGCACTGTATCAATACTAAGTTTTTGGAATTTGATTACTGTAATTACATAAGGGACTATCCTTGTTCTTGAGAAATTTACACTGAAGTATTAAGTGTTAAAGTGGCACGATGTATGCAGCATATTCTCAAATGGTTCAGAAGATACCATGTGTTCGTGTGTGTGTGTAGATAGATACAAGGATAATGAGAGCTACAATAATAAAGTGGCAAGAATACTAAAAACTGGTAAATCTGGGTAAAGTGAATATAGCCATTCTTTGCATTTTTCTTCCATATTTTCAACTTTGAAATTATTTCCAAAGAAAAATTTATGAAAGGAGCAATATTCTGTTCAATAAACAGCTTTATAGTCTCTGCTCTTATTTCTTCAGATTTTATAACAGTTAATATTTTTATCCATCATCTATGACTAAGCTGCTTTTATTTATGTGACCCTCAGTGAATTTTAATTTTCTCATGGGTCACTTGACCATGACAAAAATCATGTTCCCTACATTGTCCCAGTGAAACATGTGTAAGTCTGCTGCAATTCTAGGAATTTTGATGTAATCCGAATAAAGGTCTATCAGCTGGGGATACAACCAAATCACTGGTGTTATGCTTTACAATCAAGGATTTCAGTATCCGAAGAATGCTCATCAACAGAACAAACTAAGGGATGTAGTTATTTTTATTACTAAATAGAATATATTCAAGTATGGACAGCTACCAGCTTTTCACACAGCCCAATGAACACAGGGTAGTGCAGAAAGAATAACGTGAAGAATGACCTCAGAATTCAAACAGGTTCAGTCATAAGAAGTCAAATGCAGTAAGGAAAAAATGTTAATAGCAGAAACAAAAATTCTGAACTTCATACTGCCCAGGTACTTGTATTTCATGTTAATGTGGACACATTTATACAGAGCTTTATAATTTATAAAGTATATTTGTATACATTGTGCTATTGTGAACACGCATTTAATTTTAAGTAAGTCAGAAATCATAATCTCATTTTATAGTTTAGGAAACCAGGGCATGAACTGTCAAATGTTTTAAGTTACAGGAGCAAGACAGCAACTGAACCCAGTTTTTATTGTAAGTTTACTGCCTTATATTGCCTCCTTAAGAAACTGGTGGAGGTACCTTGTGGTATATATATATATAGAGAGAGAGAGAGACAGATAGATATATAAATAGTAAAGTGAACAAATACCATTTAGAATGCTTTTCAACAATTCAGTTAGGAAGCAAGAGAACTCTGCCAGCAAACATATGTAACAATCACAACAAACCCAGTTCTGCAGAGGACTCTGAACATTCTGACAGAATACACTTCTACTTCACAGAGATGGGGTAGGCCAGGAGAACCCTCTTCATGTTCTTGTGGTATCTTACATTATTCTAGTAATTGCATCTATTAGAGTTGAAGAATTGAAATATAAGTTAAACTAACTCAAAATATAGATACAAGCCAGGTGCCTTTATGTGATCAGCATGTTAAAGAACTTTCCCGATGGAAGATTTTGATTGAACCAATCATCTTCATTTGGTCTTTTGGGAGGTATATTGGGAATGATGGATACTTGGATCATGCAACTGATTGCACTGTTGGATAAAAGACTGTGGATTTCCTGTGGGTTTTGTAGCTTAAATAGCTTTTTTTCTCTGACTCTTAAAATAAAGACTTTTGCTTTTCTTAACATTAGTATATATTTATCTTGTGAAAGAACAATGTATTCTCCAAGCAATTTTAGGCACCTTCATTTTAAGCATACGTAGTTTTGGGGAAGATAATTAACTATAAGTGAAGCAGATTTAGCTGTGTGTGAGACTAGTAATGCATTTATATTCCAGTTGCACTGATAGTAAGGATTATTAATTCATAAATGTTGATTCCAAGTTGAGCCTGATAAATCCACTAAAGTGTACTGGTTATGAGTACCAGGTTTGGAGCCACATTTCTGGATTTGAATCCTCAGAACTGATTACACTGTTTTATTATCTGTTCATTGGGAATAATGATAGGATCAATGTTATAGAGTTGCTTTGAAGATTGCATGAAGCAATATGTTATATATAAGGAGGCCAATATATAGAACAGTTCCCAGCTTATTGTAAACAATGAAAAAATTATCTACTTGGAAGTACCAATGTAGAGATTCATGATCAATGCCGTTTATATCACAAATCCTCAGAGGGATCAAACACTCAAAACTGGATCAAGCGTTTTGGGGGCATAGGCAATTCTGACAGCAAGAGCATTCACGTGCTCCTACTTAAATGTACAGAGTCTGTACTGTCACAAACGGAGATAGGGCACAAAGGAGAGCCACAAGAAGAGTGTGCCAATCCCTGAGCTAACAGGGGATGAGAAAGGAGTTATAGAGAGCAGCTGGCTGGAAAGGTAGTGCCTTCCTGTGGTCTGTTTGCAGGAATGATTTACTTACTTCGCTTGTTAGACTGTGGGATCCCTGAAGGCAGCAATTATTATCCTTTTGCTGTTAAAAATCCCTATGCTTGGCATGTTAACAGATGCTTAATAATTAGGGTGAGTATATGGCCCAGTTTGCCTGGGAAAGGCCTAATTTTATACTTACTGTTCCAGCAAAATTATTAATAACCAATTTCACTCTAAAGAGCCTCAGCTTGGATAATCAATTATGTTTTCCATTAACAATGGTAGTTGAATGAACAAATTCTTATCCATATATCTCAGTCTTTCTTCTGCATCTAATTTATGCTTTCTCATCTTTCCAGCATTTTCTCCCACAAATGCGGGTATTATATTCAAGCAGGAATATGCCTTTAATGTATTTTTAGTTTATTTTTCCTTTTTATAGAACCGAGATAAAATGGTGGGAAGTTTACCAATATGTTATTTAATGGAAAACAGCATATCTTTAAAGTCCATTTAAACGTCATGAAAGTTAACATCAGAAAAAAATCATTTCAGAAAAGTTGTATGAAGAGGCAATTTTGCAATGTAAATAGAAGCAGTCAATATTGTCAATAATGAGCCAAAAGACATTTGATTTCTTTGATGACATCTCTACATATTTGAACTACCTGTGGGCAGCAATTTTGTTTTAACATGATTGTATCGATTCAGTAACATTTTGAAGAATGTACTATTACATGTACCATCTTAATTCTATTAAGTCTCTAAAATTTGTTTTTAAAAGAAACTATAATCAAATTAGCTTAAAATTGGAAGTGTTCATGATTTTGTGGAAGTAATTCAAACATTATAAAAACTATTTTTGCTACTATACTAATACATTGCTACACATGTTTCTGTCCCCTCATCCATTTTTCCAGATGTAGTTTGATCCAGTTAAAAATTCTTCAGGTGTATTATCTTCATTTACATAATTCATCACAATTGAAGTTCAACCAACCCAGAGTATTATCTTCCTTTCTTGCAATGACGCACTCAGTTCCTGATTATAAAGATATTGTTCAGATTCATTTCATCCTGTAATTTGTAACCAATAATCACAATGCAAAGAAAATGATATCCCATCCTGGGGCTTATTTTCTCGTTACATTTAGCAACAGAAAATCAAAATCACAAGATTGGTGGAGATGTGACCTCTCCCTCCCGTTAACTCTTACTGTATCCTCTGGCTCTGTTCATTTTATATACTGCTTCCATCACTTTTGTGTTATTTAATTTCAAGAGCAATTAATTTCCCTGAGATTAATATTCATCCAAATATGTCTCTTCACTTTATATTTCTTTAACCTTTCCTCCTGATGGGGCTCAAAATAAATGTTAGTTTTACGCTGAGATTTTATTTAAAATGCACTAATTATTAATGTAATTTTACAATCGAATGTTTCAAAACATGGGGCTCGTGGACAAAAATGTTTAAAGACACGTTTTACAAAGTTTGAAAACTTGCTACCCATGATTGGATAGTGATTCCATTAACTTAGATTGGGCATAAAAGAGATATTCTGTAGACAACTTCAACAGCCCACTCCTGGTGGAGTTTAAACATGGATTATGTATTAGATAACACGAGTATACAATGTTAAATTTCCCAAGTGTAATAATTTTTCTTAGGCGATAAATACTGAAGTATTTAGGGTAAACCATCAAGATGTTTGTGTTTAACTCAAATGATTCTGGAAAAATAGCACCATAAAATTAGGCAAATGTGGCAATTTATTACCAATTGATGAATCTAGGTGAAGGTATTTGAGTATTCATTATACTATTCTAGCAACTTTTCTGAATAAAATTTTCAAAATAAAAAGTTAGGGGAAAAAAAGAGGTAGAACTGGTAAAAGAGAAAAATAGGAGTGATTAAGCAATAAAGACATGAACCAGTGTTCGGTGCCTTGCGTGGTCAATGCTGATAACGAAGACAGCAATTTGTGTTGAAAAGGAAGAGAGAAACATATTAAAGGGGGAGGGATTATTTGTGAAAAACTATTTGAAGATTGATGTGGTACAATTTGAGTGAAGGAAGGAAGAATTGGAAAGGAGATCTGCTATAAAATTGCTACAATAGCCAAGGAGAAGACTCGACTAGTGCTTGAAAGCAGGTGAGCTTATGAAGGGAGTCTGTACTGAAACCAACTCCCAAAACTGCTTTGGTTCTCGAGGGGTTGGTTGGAGGCAAAACATCCTTTGTTATTTTTTTCTTATGGACTTTTTATTTTTATTATTTGACAGTTTCAGAGTTTATTAGTTAATATTTGGTACAACTCTTTCAGAAGAGACCATTTCTTTCAGAGACAACTATTTCATCTTTTTAGTAGTAGTAATACAAAAATAATAATAATTAGCACCTCTTGAGTACTTGCTGTCTTCCAAGTATCAAAGGCAATGAGCTTTGGTTTAATTCTTGCAGGAGTTTTAAATGAGGATTTAATCTTATCGATACTCTAATTTTACCAATGAAGGAACTAGAGAGATTTCATTACATGCCTGAGGTCGACTAGCTTGGAGGCTGCAGAGCTAGGACTCCAGCCAAAGATATGTGACTCCAAAGCCTGTGCTCTGAAACATAGGGTGTTTACTTTGTTTGAGAAATAAAATCCTATGGAGTATCACCATTGCCTTATTAATTGGGAATCATAACTTTAATGGCTTATTCGTTTCATTTTCAGAATGACTGTAAACTTAGTCTCAAAGCAATAGGTATATAGGTTGCTATTCCCTGCCTCCCCTCCACTTTTTTTTTTCTAATTTGAAGCATTTTTCAAGTTAGATTATCTCTTAAGAAGAGACCTAACTCTGATTATAGAAAAGCCTAATTGAAACAAGAATAAAAGAACCTATATGGGATCACAGATAAATATTTTTGAAATGAGAAACAGATACCTTGATTAGTATTCTAATGGCATTATACTCTCCATGAATTCAGCAGAAATATACCAAGAGGTTAAAACTGATTACTGGTGGGGGGGAAAAAATCAGGACCAAACATCATCTGCTCGTTGAGTAAACTTGCATGTTTTCTTCAAGGTTTTTCCATTTTATTGCATGAAAGTTCAGGTCACTTGCTCAATCAATTAGGCCTAACTCCAGGCTTCCAGAAACGGTCGGTCTAGGTGATAGGCAATGAGTGCAATGACAAATTAGCTACAGGTGACAGATGAACCAGAGGAAACAGAATGGACAAGCAAGGAGGGTGAGGACACTTCAGAAGTCCTCACTTAGACCCAGAAAGAAGACTGTTAGTTGTCTTCATCTGACAGTAAATAATTAAACAAAACATGAATATTTTGGTTAAATTTTGTTTTTCACAAGACAAGTAAAATTTACTAGTTAAACAAATTCATCATTTACAAAACTAATTTAAAATGATGCAGCTACCTTGGAAATCAGTCTGGCAATTCCTAAAAAGGTTAAACAGGGAATTACCACATTACCCAGCAATTTGACTCAGGTGTATACTCAAGAAGACATAAAAATGTACACCCACACAAAAAGCTTGTATACAAATGTTCGTAGCAGCATTCATCAGAATAGCCAAAAAGTGGAAACAACGTAAGTGTCCGTCACCTGATAAACGAATAACATGGTATATCATATAATAAGAAGGAATGAATTATTGGTGCATGCTACAACATGGATAAACCTTGGAAAGATTTTGTTAACTGAAAAAAAGCCAGTCTCAAAAGACCACGGTTCATGACTCCACTTACATGAGATGTTCAGAACAGGCAAATCTAGAGAGAGAGATTAGTGGTTGCCTAGGGCTAGTGGGGAGAGGCTGGAGGATGAAAGCTAAAGGGTATGGGTTTCTTTGGGGAGTGATGCAAGTGTTCTAAAATTGATTGTGGGGATAGTGGCACAATTCTGAATTACTAAAAAATTGGAATTGTGCACTGTTAATAGATGAATTGTGATGTGCGAATTATATTTCAATAAAGCTGTTGCAAAAAAAAATTTAACTGAACAGAGGCAAGTGTTTTTGTTTTGTTTTTAAATAAGAATAATTTCCTTTGTGTTCTACTTTCCTGGTACTGGTGGCTCTCTGCAAGGATGCAAGGATGAAGGCTTCAGATCTACTGCTTTTGAACCAAGTTAATCTCACAGTAGTGGACAGTGACAGAGAAGTTTCATATGCATAACATCTATCATCAGAGAATGGCATGGGATAATACAGAAAAGATAAGACTTGTAATCAGGAAAACTGGAGTTAAGAACCCTGCCGTTGGGTATCTGGTTGACACTGAAAAGATAAATTAATCTCTGTGAACCTGTTTACTGATCTGTACAATTTGACTGAATAACAACTACCACCTTAACAGGTTGGTAGGTCAAACTGTAGATAGTTTATACATAATTGTACATCAAGAAAGACAATTGGTTCACTCATCCACTCAAAGCTATGCAAGGAACTATACCGGCTAGTAGACCCCTGGAGAGGCGGACACAGGTCAGCACAAGATGCTTTGAGAGCAGATGGGAAAGTCACCTGATCCAGATTAGGAGAGCTGATGCTTCAGCTGATTCTTAAACAGGGAGGATTTAGGCAGGTGAGAAACATGGTGAAGGCATTTATGCTTGGAGTGAAGGCTGAGAAGGGCATCTGAAAAGGATGTTAGAAACGTTTTATTTGGTCAGATAGGATTAGAGTAGTAGTTTTCAAACTGTGATCCCCAGACCACTATCATTAGTATCACGTAGGAACTTGCTAGGGTTGCAATTTGTCAGTTTCTGCCACAATCCTGATGAGTCAGAGATTCTGTGGATAGAGGTGCTGCGATCCACGTTGTAACAAGCCCTCCAGGTGATTGTGATGCACAGTCGAGCTTAAGAACCACAGGACTAGAGCCTACTACTAGTAGCAAGAGACGACTACACTAGTTGAGTATTTATACTGTTTACCAAAGCAGTTTTATATGTAGATTTATAAACCGTATAAATTATTCACCACTTCACACTACTTATTTGAAAATACAAAAGGTTAAAGAAAAAATTAATCTCATTATCTATATTGTTAATATTTTGATGAGTTATAAATATGTCCCTTCTTTGTAACATTAGGCCATATTATACATCCTTTTGTATTTCATTTTTGCGAACTTACTCTGAGTATTTTCCCATGGATTTTGAATTCTATCAATCAGTCCTGAAATCTCACAGAAAATATTTTTAATAACTACAAAGTATTTCATCATGTGGATAGGCCATAATTTAATTTACTGCTTATTGTTGAATATTAAATTGTTTCCTTAACTTTTATAAATACAGTGATAAAAACATGTGCGTAACTATTTTTTCTGCATCTTTGTTTTCCTAGAATAGATTCTTAGAAGTAAAGTTATTATGTAGAGTACCTGTTCTGTTTATCTGTGTCTCCGCTTCTACTGGTAACAGACCCATGTCCTCTGGCTATGGGACTAGCATGTGTCCCAGACTGAGTCAATTATGATATACATTTTTCTGACCACGCAGACTAGTTCAGGGACGGTTATGTGACCCAGATTGGGCCAATCAGCTTATTGGCTGAATATTGCAAAAAGCCATCCCGCTCTCCCCCGCTCCAACAACCCCCAGGATGTGAAGAAATCAGTCTGTAGTAGAAAGTAATGAAATTAATTTGAAGAGAGAAACAGAGATGAGAGGTAGAGCACACCCAAATTTGCAATGTTTTCTAGCTTCGCTTACCCTTCCAAGCCAAATTTACTTTAAAAAAATCTGTCTCAAGCTGGATTTAATATTCCTCACTAATATTAATATATTGGGCCTTGAAGAACAAGAGGGCTATTGCATTAAATCTGTATATAAGTTTGAGGACACTGAACCTACATAGTATTTGGCCTTCCTGTTTGGAAGCATATTATGCTTCTTTAATCATTTGGATTTCCTTTTATAACTTGCAGTAAGATTTTATAATTTTTTCCATATATGAGCAACTGTATTCTTTACAAAGTATATTCTTAGACATGCCGTTTTTGGTTATTTTTGTAACAGTGAGCTTTCTCCCCATATTAGATTTCTATTGCTGCTATAGCAAATTGCCACAAACTTGGTAGCTTAAAACAACACTAATTTATTACCTTACAGTTCTGAAGGTCAGAAGTCCAACACGGGGTCTCACTGGGCTGAAATCAAGATGTCGGCAGGACTGTGTTCCTTCTGAAGGCTCGAGGGGAGAATATATTTCCTTACCTTTCCCAATTAGATCTTTCCCTTCCATCTTCCAAGCCGGCAGCAGGTCTGCCTCCTTCTTGTCCACCTAAGAATTCAGGCGCTTACACGGGGCTCACCTGGAGAATCTCCTTATTTTAAGGTCAGCTGATTAGTAATCTATTCCACTCGCAACCTTAATTCCTGGTTGCCAAGTAACTTAACATATTCACAGGTTCCAGGGATTAAGGTGTCAACTTTTGAGGGAGCATTATTTTCCAAACCATACCTCTTATTATACATATCAATTGTTTACAGATACAGACACAAACATAAACTTTTTCTGCTTTCATAGGAAAACTCAAACAGTTCTATTTCTACATTCTCTCTTGATCTTGTCTGTTTCTTGAATGCTTTGCAATCGTGCTTCCATTCCTACTATTCCACCAGAAACTTAGCTCAAGGTTATCAATTACCTGCAGTCTGCCAAACCTGAAAATTAACTGACAGCTCTCATCTGCGTAGGCTTATTGACATCTACGAAATCTGAATGTCTTAGCACAACGAAAGTTTATTTTTTGCTGTGCTACCATCAGACTAAGGTTGGAGTAGGGTGAGGATTGCTCCCCCTACCACTGTCTGGCCCAACGCCCTTTTCATACAATGGTTGTATCACTCCCTAGAGCCTCAGAGTCATCCCCTGGATTCTTTGCATACAGCTGGCAGAGGAGGGAAGAGAAAAGAGAAAAAATGGGGTAAGTTTTACTTTTTTTAAAGGACTTGCTGTTAGAAGTGATGCACAACACAGCTGCCACATTCCATTGGGCGTAATTCACTCCCATGGCCCCATCTAACTGCTAAACCTCATGGGAATTGGATCTAGCTGTGGGGGCAGGAGGCCAGGAAAATGGGGTTTAGGGGGCACGGAGCATTCTTGCTGCCACCTTATCCAGTCATATGCATTTGAAGCAGTTGGTTACTCCCTTCCTGAACCTTAACTATAGTGCTGAGACTAACCCGGAGAGTAACTGGAAAGCTCAGTCAGTTCCAGAACCAATATAATCTGCACTAAATTTAGGACATTTGTGATGACATAGTTCCATAGATTCCTCTTATTTTCTGTCCCCAAACTTCTCCTTCATCTTCTTTGCCACTCTTTATTAGTGCTCTGTTCTTCCTTCCTCCTGCTTTATTTTTTACCTCTCCCATGACTGTGACATTTTGCCATTTTCTATACATCCTTTGCTATCTATATTCCATTGTGAACAATCTCTTTCCTCACTAATTTCTTCAAATAATCTTCTCTTTTGATAAAAGAATATAAATCTGGACATTTCTTTTGCAAGCCTCATCTAGTGGATTGTTAGGTCTGGAGCTGAGAGGGAGACACACAAAGCCTCAGGTGTAGCAAAATGCTGTTTATTTGAGCATCTGGGCGCAGGTGGGTGGATGCTGAAAAGAGCGTCCACAAGAGAAAGGGGAGAGCCTTGGGTTTTATAGAGGGTTTTTCTGGAGGGAGTGAGCAACAGGGCCAGGACAGCCTCTGTAATAAATTCTTTTCAAACAACCAGTTTCTGGGACCCCTGCATTGGTCACACCCTGCAGAGGGAAGGATAGATTTGTCTTTATCAGGAGGGATAAAGAACAAAAGTTCCCTTCTTACCGGTTCCTGCCAGTGTCGCCACAACCATCTATGGTCAGAGTTAGATTTACAACCTCAGGACTCTCCAGACTCCTGCGGCTATTGTTTCACAGGCCTTTATGATCAGTATCTAAGTTTTCCATTAACCACATTCCGTCCTATACATACTTTCCAGGTTCCCACCTGAGCAAGCCTAACATGGATGATAAACATTTTCCCTTAGTCCACATCCCAAAAGGCCAGAAGTGAGAGTTGGCGTTTTTTTTTTTTAAGCAAAATTTCTTATTTTTTCAAGCCCAAGTCTTCAGTACTTTTGTTCTAACCTTTAGCCATGTAAAATTTAATACTACTGTTACTATTAATATTAATAACATTAACAATGATAGTATTTGTCGATTTATTTGCCAAGCAGCAAAATAAGGATTTATATGTGTTTACTTAAGCCTCAAAATGGCAAATTCTTTTTTCTCTGATTTCAAAGAAAGTTTATCTCTGTGCCTTTGACCTGTCAAATTTTTATCTTGTTTAACCTCATAATAATTTGAAGGTCTTCTCTGATTCCTTACTTTCCTTGACTCTTTTACAAAATTTGGTCTTATTAAAAACGCTTTTTAAATGATAATAGTTAACATTTATCATGTGCCATTTATGGGCCAAAATCTTAAGTGTCTTATGAGAATTGACACATTTAATACTCTGACACATTGGTACTTTATACCCCCATTTTACAGAGGAAGAAATGGAGGCACAGAAATACTTAAGAACTTGCCTAAGATCATGTGGTTTCACAAATGGAAAACAACCTCAGATGGAGACTTAGAGATGACAAGAGGATTCCAGCCCTATGAGTGTAGTTACAGTTTTCCGGTCTATGGCCAGTTCTCATTTGGCCCTAGACTCTCCCATAAACTGAATATTCTGCTTAGGTCCCTGCTCCTCTCTTATATAGGCATAATCTCTATCCATTGATAATTTCCTGTGCTGGATATTTTCTGTAATAAAATGATAATTTGTTAAAATTAGAAATAAGGTAAGTTTTTTTTGTGTGTATTATTTTAAAAATAATTGTGTTCTTTAAGAGAATAATCACATTCATAATAGTATTAAAAAGAATAAAATACTTAGGAATAAATTTAACCAAGGAAGTGGAAGATCTGTACAATAAAAACTATATAACACTGATAAAAGAAATTGAAGAAGACACAAATAAATGGAAACATATCCAGTGTTTGTAGATTGGAAGAATTAATACTATTAAAGTGTTCATACTACCCAAAGCGATATACAGATTGAACACAATCCTTATCAAAATTCCAATGACATTTTTCACAGAAATAGAAAAACAGTCTAAAAATTCATATAGAACCACAAGAGACATCAAATAGGAAAAACAATTTTTAAAAAGAGAAAAAAATTTGGAGGCATCTCATTTCTTGATTTAAAATTATATTACAAAGCTATAATAATCAAAATAGTAGGATTCTAGCATAAAAACAGACACATAAACCAGTAGAACAGAAAAGAGAACCCAGAAATAAACATAAGCCTATACAATCAACTAATTTTCAGCAAGACCACCAAGAGTACACAATGGGGAAAGAATAGTTTCTTCAATAGATGGTATTGGGGAAACTGGGTATCCACATATAAAAGAATGAAACTAGACCTTTATCTTACACCATGCACAAAAATCAACTCGAAATTGATTAAAGACCTAAACATATAAGACCAGAAACTATAAAACTCCTACAAGAAAAGATAGGGAAAAAACTTTTGATATGGTCTTGACAATAATTTTTTTTTTTTTTGAATATGACATTGAAAGCTCAGGCAACAAAAGCAAAAATAAACAATTAGAATTATATCAAACTCCAAAGCTTCTTCACAGCAAAGCACACAATCAACAAAATGAAAAAGCAGTCTGTGTATTTGGAGAAAATACTTGCAAACCACATATTCGATAAGGGGTTAATATTCAGAGTAAATAAGGCACTCAAACAATTCAATAGAAAAATAAATAAATAACCTGATTAAAAAATGGGCAAATAACCAAATGGACGTTTTTCCAAAGATGACTTAAAAATGGCCAAAAATATATGAAAAGGTATTCATCATCACTAATCATTAGGGAAATGCAAATCAAAACTGCAGTGAGATAATACCTCACCCCTGTTAGGATGGCTATTGTCAAATAGGCAAGAGATAAGTGTTGGTGAGGGTGAAGAGAAAAAAGACACTTGTACGCTATTGGTGGGAATGTACGTTGGTGCAGCCATTATGGAGAACAGTACGAAGATTCCTCAACTGTTCCCCAGTTAAAAATAGAACTACATTATGACTTGGCAATCCCTCTTCTGGAACTATATCCAAAGCAGCTCATAGAGATATCTGCACTTCCGTGTTCATTGCAGCATTATTCACAATATCCAAGACATGGAAAGAGCCTAAGTGTGCATTGACTGATACACACACATACACATACACACACACATTAACACTCACACACAGATACACACACATAATACACAATGAAATATTATTCAACCTTTAAAAAGAAGGAAATCCTGCTGTTTGCAATGGATGAATTTGGAGGATATTATGTAAGTGAAATAAGACAGTCAAGAAAGAAAAATACTGCACGATCTTACATATACGTGGAATCTATACAAAATAGTGCAATATATAGAAACAGAGAGTAGAATAGTGGTTGCCAAAGCAGGGGGAAGGGGGAGAAAATGGCGAGATGTTGGTAAATGGGTACAAACTTGTGGAAATAACTTTAGACATCTAATGTACATCATGAAGACTATAGGGATTAATATCATATTGTATACTGAAAATTTGCCAAAAATTTGCCAATAGAGTAGATTTTAAGTGCTCTTACCACTACCCACACACACAAAGGTAACTATGAAACGTGATGGATAGAATAAATTTCTTGACTGTAGTAATCATTTTGACATGTATATCATAACATCATGTTGTATACCTTATTTATAATTAAGACATGAAAATAAAGACATATATAAAAAAAAAAATAATTGTGTCCACATATATTTTCTTTTCGATTCTGAATTTTCAGAAGTTCTAAGGTAAACTTAGAATTAGGGTTTTATTTTCATGAGGTCATCAGTCCACTATTTTTAAATGTCTGTACTTTTACTTAGTAAAGTTTTTTAAATTAAAATACAATTCTGGCACTTAAGAATCAAATATAAATTCAGCCTACTTCAGTTATACAGGTGCTTATCTATGAAAGGAAGCAATGATGGTAACTTTTGAGAAAGATTTTAAGTTTGAAGTTTAATAAGAACGATAAATAAGCATGATAATATAATAAGCATGAGAAATAAAAAGAGAAACAAAAACTGACATATGTAAACCTATATCTGGATGAGTTTACTAATCCAGGAATATATAGCATATTCTCAAACAGGCAATAAGAACAAGTATTATCTCATATCTTTCTTGACTAATCAAACTGTTGCAGTAAACTCTATAGTCATGAGAGCATATGCAAGTCGTATACCAAGTGGAATAAAATAAGCTGCGAGATAACTTGGTCCACAAAATCTCCTGGCTTTTCTATGAACCATATTCAATAAATTCTGGTATATCTAATTTAGACAGTTCATATGGTTAGATGAAAACTAGTACAGAAATCTTTTCCGGTATCATTGTTGAATAAACGTTCCCATGTTTATTAACAGTAGAAGAAAATTCAAAAGACTGAGGCTATGTTGATGTTTCCATTAATAATATATTCTAGAAATGTTTCTTAGACTTTACTTACAAGGAATGTAGAGACGTTCTTATTCGAATACCAGTGTTGACCTTAACCCAATGATACTTGTCAACTTCGAAAGTGAAGAGTGTAAAACTGCCCGGATTTCCATGGTGATTTAATTTTGCTGACCTTTTTCATCAGTTCTTATTCTTGAGGATTTATAGTTCAAAGGAAGGTCCACAGTTTAGCCCATTACAAAGTAGTATATGGTCAAATCCATGTGAACTACACCAAGCATTAACCCAGCTTTAGTGGATTTTATTGCATCCTGAAGAAACTACAGATATTTAGCTAGTATTTCCTAAGTTTTGATTTGATTTTTCTTCTCCTACTTTTTCTGATGTATGATATACATCTTCATATGTTTTAAATTTTTTTCAACAAAATCTATATAAATTTACATATAAAACTAGGGTAGAATAAAGTCAATTATCCAAATAATACAAATCAAGATAATTTCACCTTTCGTCTGCTACCTGTTAAATAACAAGTTTGATCTTCCTGTTTCTTTTCTCAGAGTATTTTTAAATTGACTCCGAATATGTTGCTATAACAATATCATCAGCAACATATAAAATTCTTCTATTATTTTTATTTTACTCTTTCTACTTCTAGATGTTTATGTTTGCATAAGTTTAAATTAGGCCATATAATATTTGCACAGATTTAAAAAAATGTCTAGGTGTAATTCTCCAGTAGTTGAAAAAGTACCATGGATCGCAAGTTTTATACTCATAATTGTAGCATGTACATCTGTTCTGCAGACCGTAACCCAGCAATGTAATGAAGACATTTTCTAGGTATGGAATTAGAAGGGAGATGGCTCATTTGGGAAACATGCTTCCCTTGGGTCTGATGCTGGTTAATTTAAGGCTTTTGGCTAACAGGTCTTATCACCTTCTGTGACATAGAATTGGCTAGAGGCCCAGACCAAGAGCATTTAATTGGATGAATGATTATTAATTCTAAAGATAATATAAATCAAAGGATTTAAGAAATAGGGCTGTTATGCTCATCACATTGGCATCTTTGGCAAATTTAACAGGCCTAGTCCTCCCAGCACTGACAGACCGGCCCATGTTAGTATTGTGTAGGATTTTGGTATAAGAAAAGTTCCAGGTTAACATGATCACTAACCTCTGTGGCTCAGACTCCAGGCAAAGTCGATGTAACGTAATCTGGGAGCCACCAGATGTCGTACATACATTGTTCATTATTTGATTTCTCCACCTACATGCAGTAAGCACTGGAAAGAAAAAGAAAGAGCAACTGTTAAGAGGCTAAGAGGATTCTGTCCACAGCAGTGTTGAGTTTACTGATAAAATTTACTTCCTCCAACGTTGTACTTGCAGTTTATAAAAGAACTGCTACCTCATTCACAGGAAGCAGCATTTAAAGTTAACATGAAACATATTAATTATTTTTATGATGTTTCAATTTTCCTGAACACATTTTTTTATTTTAATTTTCTCCTCAAGCTGACTTTGTTTTTTATTCGCTCAGTGAATGAATGCTGACTGTTTTCTATTTAATCATCACTTGCTAGGTGCTGGGAATACAGAGCTAAATAAGACTTTTCCTGTCCTCAAGGAGCATTCAGATCAGTCAGTGAGTTAGATAGAAAAGTAAGCTAACTAATGATCACGGCTATGGTGTGGCCCCAGGCTAGGTTCTCTGAGAGCAGGCACTGAGTTGCAGTTTGGGTGCAAGGTGTTTATTAGGGCTAAATACCTGGGGAAAGATGGGGCAGAAGTAGAACTGGGCAGAGGGAAAAGTAAAACTGCGGTGCAGGTCTGCCAAAGCGCTGGCCAACACAGTGTGACTGCTGGAGCAAGTATCGCCCATCAGAGCTGCCCCATGTCGGCCTGGGTCTTTACATCTTTGTCTTACTCAATGGCTGGATGTGGGCTGCCCTAGGAAGGCATGACCTTGGGTGAAATCCAGGTCACTCTTTGTAGCAGAGGCAGACCCTGAAGCTGACAGCTGAAGGCTGTGTGATGACCGCACTCCCTGTGAACGGTGAAGCCAGTCCTTTCTCACAGGGGGATGTTTGTGGTGCGTCTCTGTGTTGGCCATACATGCATAGAATGTTCTAAAGCTCGTCAAGAAGGTACAACTCAGCCTGTGAGAGTAGGTCATAGATACATAGAGTCCAAGATGAATCTTAAAAACATTAATGATAATAATAGCCAAGATTTATTGAACCATTGCAGTACATCAGGTGTGATATTAAATCCTTTACATGGATTATCTCATTTAATATTCACCGCAGACCCAGGAGCTAGATATGTAACTATCATTCTCAGGTTATAAATGAAGGTATAGCAGTTGAAGGATAAGCAACTTGTCAAAGACTACACAATTGGATTCAGTCCTAGGCTGTATGACTCTAAGACCCACCGGGTATATGCATTGCTTTTCAGGAGTGTGGGCTAGGCCGTCACTTTAGGAAAACAATGTATAAAGATATGAACTGTCTAGCAAAGTTTGTAACAGAGAGTGCGGATTTAAGAAATATTTGGTGAAGGAAGATGAAAGGGAGGGAGGGAGGGAGAAGTCGTTGAGGAGAGAAGAAGGCAAAATAGGAAGGAAAGAATTTGCATTTAAACAACTGCAAAAAGATGTATATGGTCAAATAGCTGAGTCCCAAGCCCTGTTAAGATACTCAAATTTTTCCTTAAATAATCGAGTGGGTATTAAGCATGTTGTCTGTGTTCTCTGTTCGAGAAGATACTGAGAATGTTTCCTTCCATCCTTTATTTTTTAAAAGATATATATGTGATTAATCTTTCTCCAGTATACATCAGAATTATTCTATTACATTGGGATTGTTTACAGAGGTCTTTGCACCTTACCAGACTATCTCGTTGCCTTAGGGACCATAAGATTCTTGGCTCAAAAAGATTGTCATTATCCCTAGACTATTATAATGTCCTGTCTACTGGATTTGACTTCCTAGAATTTGATGGTCATGTAATTTCAGCTTCTACTTTTATGACTCTTTTCTAGCTTACTCCCTTCCTGTGTTATTTTGCATTCAGCCATCTTATCTACCATCCAGCAGCACTTGGGTCTTTTGCTCAGACATCAAGCCCAGTGGAAATGTTTCCACAAGCCACGAGCCTCAAGCTTGATTTTAGTAATATTGGAATAGCTACATTCTTGATGATCCTGTCTACCTTGAGCATATAATGTTAAGGGTTATTTGAAAAACTACATATGATGCTGCTTATGATACCAGTGTCAGCCTATTGGTACTTTTAATCTCAGATAGGGTTTTGTCTTTTAATCTCAGTAAGGGTTTGAAAGTCTCATTGATTAGATTTTCTAATTCCTGGCTGTATTTTAACTTATGTAGCCCTATTTTAAAGTCTATCCTTCATGGTCCCTGGAGTTGAGAACAGTACCACAGATAAACAGAGCCCTATATTTAGAGCTCCTCTCAATGGAAAAAGAATGATAAAATAGAAAAGGTGGATGACACTATAGTTGCTTTTTATGGGAATTTGCAAGAGATGGCATGTCAGAAAACTCAGTTCTGATGGCAGGCCTTTGGAGCTCAAACTTCCAGCAGTCTTCAAACTACCAACAGAAATCCTTTTTTTTTTTTAATTTCCACTTTACAAGACTCTCTATAAAATGCAAAGTCACAGAAGATACCTGTGATCAACTAATGCCAGAGCCCCAATGAAGACTGTAGATATTTGATTTTCTCCTGAATAGCAGCGATCTGGACTGGCACCAGCATGATGTCCTGGGCCAGGGCAGAAGTTTTACCTGGAATGATTTGGGAAACAAGACCTGAACAATGAGTGTTGAAGGAAGCATGTGTTTAGCATCAAGTCCAAGGTTTAGTGAGTACTGGTAGATAAGAAATGCAGGTGATCAAGAACAGATTGGAAAATCGTGTTGACCAGGCAGGGGAACAGATGGGGTTGAAAAGTTCAGGTCGCAGACAGTTAATAAAGGCAAGATTTGGGGAGGGTCTCCTATCTAGTTCAAGGAAGTGCTGAGCTACCTACACGTGCAGTTGATAGTGGCTGTGCCTGGTAGCTATGTTGCTGGTGTAATGGGAGCAGGAGAACGAAGAAAGGAGCTATGTGATCTCGGAAGACACATTCTACTCAATTTTCTGTTTTTATCTGGAGCTTGTCCTGGGTCTTACATACACTTATGTATGTCAGATCTAACAGTGGTTTTCAAAGTATCTTTTCCTTTATCAGTGGGCAAAACCCTACATGGAGCCCCAGGACATGACAGATAGAAGGAATAAGTTCTAGTGTTTGATAGCTCAGCAAGGTGACTATATTTAACAACAATTTGTGGTATATTCCAAAATAGCTCAGAGAGAAGATTTGAAATGTTCCTAACACAAAGAAATGATAAATATTTGAGGTGATGGATATCCTAAATACCCTGATTTGATCATTATAAAATATATATCAAAATATCATGTGTACCCCATAAATATGTATGATTATTACATATCAATTTTACTAAAAAGCAGAGCTGCCCTGGCAGAAGTGGGTGACAGTTGGTATTAATACCTTTCCCTTCTCTCAGGAAGTGGGGGGGGGGTCCTAAAAAGGAGCTGTTAGCAGTTTCTACAGGTTTAATGGTGTTTGAGAGGATATGTGAAATCAAAGCATAATCCTTGATTCAAAGTAAAATTAAAATTATAGAATATCTTTAGATGGATATTTTGCATGTGCTAATAATTCAATGCATATTTATTTTAGTAATTAAAGTCATTTTAATTTAACTTAATTAACTAAATTTAACTTTTGGTTTTATTAGGTCATTTACAGTATAATATATAGATTGAGAGCAACTAAATTCGGACTGCCTGGGTTTTTGTTCCAGTTTCACTGCTCACCTTGGACAAATTCCTTATTCTTTCTGTGCCTCAGTTTTCTCACTGGTAAAATTGTATCTACCTCATAGGTACTATTATGAGGGCTACTAAATATAAAACACTTAGAATGGTCCTTGGCATATGGTATGCGTTATATCACTTTTTTGGTATCATTTTGTCACTGTTACTATTGATATTTTTTATACCTTGAATTTGCAAACATATTGAAAACTAACTGGTGTCAGAGGCCTTATTATGTCTCTTTTTATCTTGACTGACTGGAATAATATTTTGCATGTAGTAGATGTTCAGGAAAGTAATTAATTAATTAACCAACTATAAAGTGAGTGCCTACTCTGATACAAAGTACCCTTAGGGGTTGAGAGTATGATGATAAATAAAACAGTGCTCTTGAAAAACTTGCAGTCTAATGACCTTAAATTAAGTAAATCAAGTAAAATATAATGTAGTTAAATGTAATTAATTTAATATAATTTAATGTAATAAAAGATCTGTAGAGCTATGTCCCCTACCTCCCAAAAAAGCAAAACATTTTGGGAGAAGAGATACCTAGGTTGAATTTTTTTCCTTTGGTAAAAGTACCCAGAATTTCATTTGAATTAACATTTGAAGGGTGTGTTATTAGAGTTTGCTAGTTCTAAAAGTATGACAAAGCTATTTTGGCCAAAGAGATAAATGTATATAAAGGCACAGAGGTGAAAAGCAACAGGACATTTGGAAATAGCAAGTAGGACTCTCAATTCTGAAGGAGGGAAAAGATGTGCCTCGGGCAAGGCGTAAGGGTGGGTAGGAACCTGAACAGAGAAACCCAAGTATGCCATTCTAAGATTTAGGACTTCATTCTGTAGGAATTAAGTGACTCTATAGGTTTCTGTGAATAAACATTGGTGGATACTTACGATGTCTTTTCTGGATTGAACAACTCTGTTAAACTCCCTTTGGAGTTTTTGGATAAAAGCGAAAAGCTTTGCTCTTTAGTGGCTCCAATTAAGGGTCTTTGAAGGTCATTACAAATAATTGAGATGGTGTGTATTTAGAACTATTCACTTTTCCAGGTTTAATTTTGAAATCCTGTTTTTCTATACAGAAATTAGGTTTTTTTTCATACAGTAAAATGTCAGGATCGTAATCGTGGGAAGTTTTCACTTGGACAGAAACCACGCTGTTCATAGTGTACTGTAATTTTGTAGGAGGAACAACAAGAGCTGAACTTGGCTGTAAAACATTCTTTCTTTAAATTTAGGAGGATGAGAACAGTCAAAGTACATAAGGTAGCCTGTGTGAGATTTTGCTGATGCTAAATTTTGATCCTTCTTTTTGTATCTTTATCTTTAGCACTGGTTTATATCTTTACTATTTCATTAGGTATTTTATGCCATTAGGTTTCTTTTTTTATGCTTAGCCCATAGTAAAAATTCAGAAATAGTTGTTACACAAGTGAATAACGTGGTCTCACTTTTCATACCAATCAATTAATATAAAATCCATGACAAAAATACATTTGTCAATTATATATAGAAATGAAAAATCCTACCAAATCTCCATCCCTTTACTATTACGATCATAGAGAAAAAGGAAATCTTCCATCTTGAGATCACCACTGAAGGCCTTTCCAATCCTTCTTGCTCCCACCAATGCTAATGACCTTGCAGACCTTCCCCTCAATCCTAGGAATGGTTCACTTTCCCAAAGATGGACTCTAACAGTAATATGTCCATTTTTTTTAAAAGGAAAAGATGAAAGAAAGCAAACAAAATAAAAACCTCTCCTTTTGTCACAGCACCAACGTTTTCCAAGTAAGAATATTATCTGTGTTGAAAAGTATATGGTTTTCAGATTAGATTTGGGTTCAAAATTGAGCTACAATCTTTGTGTGATCAAGCTTATGACCTTGGGCAATTTACTTTCTCAACCATAAAATAAATAATAATAGGTACCTCTCAGAGCTGTTTAGAAGATTAAAGAGAAAACAAGTGTATTGGCACTTTGGTGCATGGTGAGCACTGTATGTTTCAAAGAGAAGGCATCCAATATACACTGTGTGCCCATCACACTGCTTTACCACACATCCTGACTTCTGAAAGCCTCTCCCTTTCTGAAGATCTGAACCATAAAAAAAACTTGCCTAGAAATAGTTATCATAAATAATTGTCAACTGAATACTTTATGATTGATTACATTGAGTGCTAGGGCAGACCTTTCCCATATAAGAAACACTCTTTACTGTGGTTCTATGGTTCAGATAGCTCGGCTCACTCTACTTATCTATTGCAAGGGTGGCCATAAACCCCAGACCTAGCCCATCAGCATATTCCTCCCTTTAGCTAAAGAGATTGGTTAAGGGATGGACATGTGGCATGCAATCTGAGTCAGGACACTTCTTCCCTAGCTTTGCACCATGAATGTGAGTTAAACTCTTTCCACTGGGCTTGATAAGCTGGCAGGATATAGGTCAGGGGTGTCACCATCTTTCTTGCCTACCACATACGAGAGTTGTCTGAAGAAGAAGAAGAGAAAGAATCATACAGTATCAGCTGAGTGCCTGAATACAGGCATTCCAGCAGCCACCTTTATCTCTACACTTTGTCACTTTATTCTTCATCTGTTTTGAAATGGGTTTCTGTTATTTGCAAAGAAAACAATTCTGAAAATATACATTTTGGCTTCTAGAAGAAGTTTCTTTGATTAAAAATATAAAAAAAACTATCGGCCCTTTTACACATTCATAAAGGATAGGAAAGGATATATATATATATATATATATATATATATATATATATATATATATTTAGTATTTTTCAATTATTTAGGTCCCAAGTATTAATAGTTAGACAGATTTATAAAGTGTGATCAGAAGTGCTTGTATTAAGGGGAACATTAATAATGGAGCTGGGTGGCTAATTCTTATAATCAAGTGTAACTTAGGAGAAGAAGAGACCACTTGGCTTAAGAATCCCAAGAGAAGTCAACACCAGCACCAAAAACAAAACCATACACATACTGAGAATATCCAAAGGTGTTAATCAGGGCAAGTGCTTATATAAGCTGCTGGATTACAAGCCCCTGACAGCTCCTCTAGAATCTCTGAAGTATCTGCAGTGTGGTGCTCTACACCTCACCACTTTCTGGTGACAAGAGATTTAGTAGAATTAAGGTGAAGATATTAAAGGGAGTAAAAATTTTTTAAAAAAAGAATCAAGTAAAATGATAGATCCTAATAATACACAAGACTAAACATTTATTTCCCCAAAGGCACAAAACCCAGGGACACAGTCTCTGAGAGACTCACCCTCCCCTACAAGCATGCTAGTAAATCATCCAGTGTCCCTTTATTCATCTACCCAACAGATATTTATTGAGTTCCCACTAAGTGTTAGTTGCTGTTCTGAAGACTGAGGATATAGCCTTTTACAAAACAGAAAGAAGCCTCTGCCCTCATGGGGATTGCATTCCCAGGGGGGAGGCAATTCAAATAAAAACAAGTAAATCATAATGTACTTGGTGGTGCTAAGTGCTATGGGGAAATCATATTTCATGGAAGAGGGAAGAAGGAAGGCTTTGGGTGGAGATGGAGTTATACATTTAAAGTGGGAAGGCCTCACAGAGAAGAGGTGAGGGAGCAAGGCACTGAGATACCTGGGGGAAGAATATTCAAGGAGGTGGAATGAGCAGTGTGAAAGTCCCCAGGCAGGTGTATGGTTGGTGTGCTGAAAAACAGCAAGGAAGTCAACACGGCTGGTGAGGAGTGAAGGTGGGAAAGAGACGGTCAGAAAGGTAGTGGGGTCAGATCTTGTAGAACCTTGGAGTCAATCTAAGGAAAGGGCTTTTATTCTGCACAGAAGGGAAACCTTTTAATGGTTTTGAGTAAAAAGGTGACATGAACTGAGTTAAATTTTTTTGATACTAAATCTTTTATTAAAGATTGGATTTTATATTGAAATATAATGGTTGTACATATTTGGGGATACATGTGATATTTTGATACATATGTATATATACACAATGTGTTATTGAATATGTAATTGTGAGATTCTTTACCTCGAACGTCTATTTTTTCTTTGTGTTGAGAACATTTCAATTCTTCTCTTCTGGCTATTTTGAAATATACAATAAATTATTGTTAGCTATAATTTCCCTATTGGACTATTGAATGCTGGGACTTATTCTTTCTAACTGTATTTTTGTACCCGCTAACCATCTCTTCTTCATCTCCTCCCTCCCCGCTACCCTTCCCAACCTCTAGGAACCATGACTCTACTCTCTACCTCCATGAGATCCACTTTTTAAATTCCCACATATGAGTAAGAATATGTGATATTTGTATTTCTGTGCCTGGCTTATTTCACTTATCTTAACAACCTCCAGTTCCATCCATGTTGTTGCAAATGGCAGGATTTCATACTTTTTATGGTTGAGTAATATTCCATTGTGTATATGTACCACATTTTCTTTATCCATTTATCTGTTGAGAGACACTTAGGTTGATTTTATATCTTGGTTATTGTGAATACTGCTGCAACTAACATGGGAGTGTGTAGATATCTCTTTGATATACCGATTTCCTTTCTTTTGCATATATACCCAGCAGTGGGATTGCTGGAATACATGGTAATTCTATTTTTAGTTTTTTGAGGAGGCCTCCATACTATTCCACGATGGCCATGCTACTTTATATTCCTGCCAGGGTATATAAGAATTCCCCTTTCTCTGCATCCTCACCAGTGTCCATTATTTTTTGTCAAAAGCCATTGTAACTGAAGTGAGATGATATCTCATTTGTGGCTTTGATATGCATTCCCCTGATGATTAGTAATGTTGAACATTTTTTTCATATGACTTTTAGTCATTTGTATGCCTTTTTTTGCGAAATGTGTATTTAGGTCTTTTGCCCATTTTTTAACTGAATTATTTGGTTGTTTTTTTGTTTTATTTTGTTTTGTTTTGTTGTTTTTGTTTTTTGTTTTTGGGTTTTTTTTTTTTTTGCTGTTAAGTTTTTTGAGTTCCTGACGTAGTCTCATTATAAATTCCTTGTCAGATGGATAGTTTGTGAATATTTTTTCCATGGAGAAAATATCCAACAAGGATGAATAATCGTCTTTTCACTTTGTTGATTGTTTTCTTTGCTGTGCAGAAGCTTTTTAGCTTGATATAATCCCATTTGTCTATTTTTGCCTTTGTTTCCTGTGCTTTTGAGGTCTTACCCCAAAACCCTTTTCTCCTAGCAGTTTCAGGTCTTACAATTAAAACTTTAATCCATTTTGAGCTGATTTTTGTCTATGGTGAAAGGTAACAATCTAGTTTCACCTTCTGCATGTGGATATACAGTTTTCCCATTGCCACTTGTTAAAGAGACTGTCCTTTCCCCAATGTATGTTCTTGGTACCTTTGTTGAAACTGAGCTGGCTATAAATGTGGTATTTCTGGGTTCTCTGTTCTGTTCCATTGGTCTGTGTTTCTGTTTTTAAACCAGGACTATGCTGTTTTGGTTATTATAGCCATGTAGTATAATTTGAAGTCAAGTAGAGTGATGCCTCCAACCGTGTTGTTTTTGCTCAGGATTGCTTTAGCTATGCAGGGCCTTTTGTTGTTCCATGTGAATTTTAGAACTTTTAAAAAAAATTCAGCAAAGAATGTTGTTGGTATTTTGGAAGGGATTGCATTGAATTGGTGAATTAAATTTCGTAAGAATCCCTCTGGCTGATGTATTAAAAGGATACATAGTGTAGGAGGGGCAGAATGAGGGAAACCAGTGAAGATACCATTGTGATAATCCAGGTGAGAGATGATGGTAGATTGGTCCTGATAGTGGTAGAGGTTGGAAGAAATGTTCAGATTCTAGACATGTTTTGAGAGTAGAATCAACAGATATCAGCTAAGTACTTAAAAAAAATCTCCGTCATAATATTGTCAAGGTAATATACATACATAAAGATTAAAATATAGCTTCTGCCTATGAGTTTACATTTTTATCAGTATCAAATATGTAACATCTAAAGCATGTTTTAGAATAGGCAAGAACTTCATGAACCACAGCTTGAAGAAGAAAACCATCCCAAGCTGAAGTCTTCTGAGAATCTGGGAAGTAATCCTCTATCCCTTGTTTGCCCTTGGGTATATGTCCCAGAGATTTCTAAATGTCTCTCTTTATCTCTTTGCCTCCCTCACTCCCTCCCTCTCTCCTTCCCTTATGTATTCAAAGCCAGATGCATAATTTGGGGGCCCAGTGAAAAATAAAAATAAGTGGCCCCTTGTAGAAAAATTCAGGAAAAAATTTCTGTTAAGAAAATGTAAAGGTTTCCTCTCTTCTGCAGTCTCTCTCTCAAATTGTCATGATGTGTTTGTTGTTGTTGTTGTATTTGTTGTTGCTTTAAGTAAAGGAAATTAAAATTCTAAATTATTACAATGAATTTTTCTGTAATATACAGTGCCAGTTAAAAATACAAATATAATAGCATTTAATTCATACTTAGAATCACTGAAATTATAAAATTTATGTTTTGTTATTTGTATATGTATATATGAGGTCTGTCAGAAAGCATCCAGACATGTAATATGAAAAATTATGAAAATTATGGCTGGATACTTTCCAGACAGAGCTTGTACATGCAATTATTACTAGAACCATGGAAATGCTGCACAAAACTAACTTAACTATTTTTATTTTATTTATTGATGTTTGCATATCCTACCAACACTCTCTACCTTAGGCTTACGGATGAGTTAAAAAGAATTGAAAGGAAAAAGAACTATGTATTACCTTATCTTTCCCTTTCCTTCAGTGTCAACATTTGCAGCATAAGGGTCAGCTAATACAGAGAAATAATGCAAGTAAGAAAAGATATGATAGGATTCCTTGGTCATTTGTGTGTTTTTTAAAACATCATAGTTTTCTTTATACCTCTGAAGCAAGTTCTGGTTTGAATAGACAATGTGGTTTGTAGGAGTTGTCCATGGCCCCGCTTACTCAATAGTAGGCATAATATGCTTACCTTGTTCATGCTTTGAGTCTTGCTGAACTCCCATGTCTGACAGGTCTGTGGGATTTCTACACTCACAGGACACTGAAACTATAGCATGCAAGTGGGGCAGCAGAGATGGCAGATACGCCTATTGCACATATCTCTTTTGCTCACACGCACACTCCATTGTGCCATTGGACCTCACCTACAAAATACGCCTACAAAGATTATGAAGAATTTCAAAAGGACAACATCTGATCACTAAATGAAGCGTGGGGTGATCATACAGGTTGCATGCCCATGATCCTAGCCCTGTCTATATTTTACATTTCATTATGTTCTCCCTCACACTTTCTTCTAAAATTCAAGATGAAAATTGCTAGATTCTTATGTATTAGAGCAGTGGTCCCCGACGTTTTTGGCACCAGGGACTGTTTTCATGAAAGATGATTTTTCCACAGACAAGGAGTAGGGGTCTGGGATGATTTGGGGATGATTCAAGCTCATTACATTTGTTGTGCACTTTATTTCTATTATTATTACATTGCAATATATAATGAAATAATTATATACCTAATCATAGGTTGGGTACCCCTGTATTAGAAGACAGGGTTCATAGAATTTAAATTTTAAGCCCCACTTCTATATTAAGATATAATTGACAATTAAAAAATTATACATATTTTAGGAGATCTAAGGTACAAAAATGTGACTATAGTTAACAATATCATATTGCATACTTGAAATTTGCTAACAGGGTAGATCTCAAATATTCTTAGCATAAAGAAAGGGTAATTATGGGAGGTTATGGATATACTGATTATCTTTAATGTGGTGAATAATTCACAATATTCATATTTCCTGATCAATTTTTCCCTACTTTGTTATCTTCTCTCCCTCTTTCATTTTTACTTCCCTCACTCCTGAGTTTGTCTTGGAAACTCCAAAATTTTTTCAGTCCTTCCTTAAATTATGCCATGCTATCTCTGTTCGCACCTAACCCCAAACTTTGCCTAGCCAAAACCCAAGGAGAATGTATTAATATCTGTCTAACCACATCACTTATCAAAGATATCTGCAGTATAACATTTTTCCATTAATAGAATTACCTACCTAAAAAGAATTTGGCTGCCATTTCAAAGTTAGTTTTTTTCACTTCATTATCTCTATACTTCTATAAAAACATATTTGTTTCATGTTTAAATATTTTTGAAAATACAATTTAAAATCAACATGCACATTTAATCTAATAGTGTTTCTCATATGTTTAAATTTGAGAAGGAAGTGTGTAATATAATTTAAGATCTATTTGAAACTATTCTGTGGCCTTTTAAAGAACCAATTAAAAAGAAACACATGGCACCCACTCCCTACTCCTGAATAGTAGTTCATGCAGACCTTCATGGTCATACTTACTCAGAATTACAAGTATTTACCCTGTGTCTGTCTTTTCTATCGTAATGTGAATATCCTGAGGGCCCGGACTATGTCACAGTCAGATGTGTACCACCACCACCATCTGCAGAGCTAATTTTAGGCTCCTAATAGGAAATATTCAGTACTTGCATCCTGAAAGAATGAAGGCCATATCTTATTTCTAGGGTTATAATTTTAGTTGAGCTTTTAAAAATGTATTTTAATATTTATAAGGCATTCTTTATAAACTGCTCTAATATTTTTGGTTGATTTATGTGGGAAACCACATCTAGGAATCTATAAAGCTTAAGAATAAACATACATAGTGTCATGCATTTTAGGTTTTCTTTTTACATACATCTTTTTAGTCCTTCAAATCTCTGAAGATAATTTTTTCTAACACTAACATTAAATAAGAGGTTGATGGACTATATAGCAAAATTATTCTCATTTTGCTACCCTATTCCTTCTTTCTGGGCATTGCTCAATGGAAGTGCACCCCCTTGCAGGTATATTTTCTCCTAACATCTAAGGTCATTGCCAGGGTGCCAGGACAGAAGACTAAGTTGAGACGGAAGAGGACTATGTTATTCTACCACCACCCACCACTCATTTATTTCATGGAATCCTAGAACGCAAGAAAATTTGAAGATCATCTAGTCTGAGTTCTTTTTTAATGCAAGGATCTCCTGTATATTAGCCTTGATAAGTTTATAAAAATTCATCTTTGTGTTCTAGGCCCTGAACCAAGATTCAAAAGTACATTCTCTGGAGTAGGAAAAAAAGTGTTCCTGTTTTATACTCAGAAATCCACCTTAAGGGTGGCATTTCTTAGTCGTCACCATAAGCTACATGATTTTGATTTCACAGGACCTCAGCTTTCAAATATATTACTTTCTAAATAATATTTTTCTTTTAGAAATTTGGAAAACTTTCTCTTTTGGAATTTACTTCCCTCTAAATGGCAAAACTTTTAACTATGAATGTGTCTATGAATTTCTTTTATTTAAAAATATGCATTTATATGCAAGGAGTGGATATGTGAGATGAAAATCTCTATTTTTTTATTATTTAATAAGAATGCAAGAGTCTACGAGGTACCAGGCACTTTTGCTAGGCCCTGTAAATAAAGTGATGGTTTCGAAGACATGGGTCCTGCCTTCAGAGAGCTGTGGTTTTGGGGGTAGAAAGGTAATTAAACAAGTAATCCTGAAGGACTTTGTGGAGTTTTCTGATATGAGAAAAGCTGTAGCAGTTAGAAACACACTTATCTGATTTAGGATGTCCAGAGTCTTCCTAGATAATGATTCTTTAAGCTGAGACCTAAAGAAGTAGAAGTTATCAAGATGAGGAGGGCAGGGTTATCAAGATGAAGAGAGCAGGGAACAGTAGATTTGATGGCTCAATGACCAGAGATACCACAATAAATTAAAGAAATTGGGAAAAAAAAAAAAAACAGCAACAGTATGGCTGGTGTGTGATTTAAAGAGGGACAGCAAATGAGATTAAAGAGGTGGGTGTGGCCCAGATTGTAGAGGGCCTTGTAAATTCAGAGAGGGATTTAGTGCTCGGGGAACTGGGAGCTACTGAAAGTTTTTAAGCAAGGAGATTACAGCTGATCAGCTGCATTGTGTGCATTGTGTGCTGTGTTGAGGCAGTGGTATGCTGAGCTGGCATAGGATAGCCAATTATTAAATATCCATAAATTTTGCAAACTGGTTGTTAAATTATTGGGAGCTGGAAATTGGCCATGGTAGGAGTATTTGTGTATTAGAAATTGGCAAACATTACAGATGAATGTTTTGTTGTTGTTGGAAAGCTGGCTCACCAGTACACCAGTGGCTGGATGTAAGCAGGACTAGAGACAAGGAAAAAAATGATGGCCTGGCCAAGGGTGGTGGCAATAGATATTTAGGTATTGTCTGTCTTTGCAGAAGTAGACACGTAGATGGCAGAAAGGCATAGGGTGCACCAGGCTTTTGTCCAACCCATCAGTTTACCCATCAGTAAACTTCTAACTTGACACTCTTCAGGTAGCTCCAGTTTGAAAGCAAAGGTCAAACTCTTTGGACACTAAATTGTACATTCCATCATATCATTTGCTTCTTAAGAAAATGTATATTAAAAAATCTTGCTGTAGGGAGTTATGAACAAATTGATAACATTATACTTCAATTTTGATAATACTATCAGTAACATAAAGCAAAAGTGTTTTCATGTCCAGAGACTTCGTGTTCTTCATCTGGTATTTATTGCTGATGTTCTCCAAGTTCTCTCAAAGACAACGTGAATGCCAAATGTGAAAGGCAAGTTGGACATTAAACTATATGTCCTCATGTGATTCCGCAGAGATGGCTTTTCTCCAGGATAATGCCGAAGCAGATGTTATGATTCTGTGAAAGTTTTATTTGTAATTTTATGAGATTAGCCAAAAAAAAAATTCATATAGTGTGTTCTTTTTGGTTTTCAGCAAGAATTATATTAATATCTACTATGAAGAGGTAAGAAGCAGAAGAGAAAATATTATTTACTTTGGCCAATTCAGTTGCTAAGCAGACACATTATTTGTGTCCTGGCTCCAAAGTAGCACATTTTAAATGTGGATCAGAATATTTACTTTTTTTCTTGTTGTGTAAGATTACAAGGATTAAATCACTTTGCCAATAGTTACCCTTTCTGTGACTGAAAAACCATATCCTGTCATTTTTACGCTCCAAAGATGATTCTGTTTAGATAGAGGAAAGTGTCAGGAATGAAGCTTTCTGACAGCAGGGTGAAACTCTCTCACATTTAAAGAATTCTCACCAGAGGTGTTTGTAATCTCCCTCCTATTTTCCCTTCCTCCTAAAACCTGTTTGAAGATAAAGCAAAGTGTAACCTGTGCCCTGTCAGCTTCCTGCAGAGTGTTAACGCAAAAACCTCCATCAGTCACAGAGTACATCATTTAACAAGTTCCTGGTGATCCCTAACGAGTTCCAGATCACTTTCCATACTACCTAGCTGTCTGCTGCCCCAAGCCCACACAGCTATTCATTAAATCTTCAGAAGGCGATATCTAGCTTCATGATTAAAGAATCTTGAAACAAGGCGCAGTGTGATCCCTTGTCAGTAAATTCATCTCGGCTCCCCAAAACTAGGAAGACGAGAAATGGTTTATTAGAATTTGATAGCTTTTAAACAACAGAGAGTGTGCGAGAATACCCTGGATATTTAGGATTTCTTACTTTTGTTGTCAGGGTCATTATTTTTTACTTTTAAGATATAAGGATGAGCCAAATTTATTAAATGGTATTGTGTTTCTGTTTTTGTTTTCACTCAAATTATTAAAAATTCTCTTCATCATACATTACACCTAGATGTTGGGGCTATAGTGGTGCAAAAAACAGATTAAGTTCCTGTTCTCACAGAGTTTGCATTCTAGGAATAAACAATTGAATAAATGACATGTTACCTGCCTAAAGACACAGTGTTGAACAATTTTTCAGTTAAGATTACTTCCAAATTTTTTTTAAAAACTTTTTTATTTTGAAATAATTTTATTTTTAAGAAGAGTTACAAAGTACAGAGAGTTCTTTTATTCCCCTAAAGTTAACCTCCGACATCTAGCATGGTAAAATGGTCAACACCAAGATATTAATATTGGTATGATACTCTCTATCAAACTACAGATTTTATTCCTATTTCCCCAGTTTTTCCCTAATGTCTTTTTGCTGTTCCAGTGTCTAAGCCTGGGTATCACATTGCAGTTAGTTGTCACGTCTCCATAATTTACTCCAATCTGTGCCAGTCCTTCAGTCTTTTCTTGTCTGTCATGACTTTGACACTTTTAAAGAGTATTGGTCATGTATTTTGTAGATGTCCCTCAATTTGAGTTTGTCTGATGTTTTCTCATGATTATACTGAGGTTATGAATTTTGGGGAAGAATACATAGAGGTGGGGTGTTATCGTATGGAAGGGTGCATGACATCAATGTTTTATTATAAGTGATATTCACTTTGATCACTTGCTGGTACCTACCAGATTGTGCTACTGTGAAGTCACTATTTTTCCCTTTCTGTATTCTTTTTTTTGGAAATGAATCACTAAGTCCAGTTCATACTCAAGGAGAGAAGGATTTAGCTTCATCTCCTAAAGAGGAGGATCAAAGAATTTGTGAGTCATAAAATATGTGAAAATGACCATAGTAATTAATAAATATGTTGAAGGAGGTACTTTGAGGCTATGCAAACTTTCTGTTTTTCTTTAATTTAGCATTCTTCAGTGAATCTTGTTTGCAGCTATTATTACTGTGGTGTTCCAACAGTGATTTTCTATTTGCTTCATTTATTTAACATTTATTAATTAGTATTCTTTTATAAGGAGGAGTTATCCCTTCTCCACAGTTTGTTTGTTTAATAGTTTATTGGTATTGACATGTACTCTCTAATAATTGGGAGCTAATCGATGAGCACACATGGGCACAAAAAGATGCGAAGGTCATTGGAAATCAAGAAGTGGGAAGGGGGAAGAAGGAGAGGTGAAAGCTTACCTGTCGGGTATAATGAACACTTTTCAGGTGAGGGGCACACTAAAAGCCCCAACGTAAGCATTATAAAAGGTATCCATATAACAAAATATTTGTACCCCTTAATATTTTGAAATTTAAAAAAATTAAAAAAAAAAAGAAAAGAAGATCTATATAAATAGAGAGACCAAAAAATTATTTATTGGTATCAGTATGGATTCATGGATATTTATTTTATTCTTTGGGTTATAATACAATCTTATCATTATTTATTTTGTTCAAATTGCTCCAGCTTTGACCATTTATTTTGGTTGAACACTTTGCTGTTTGCAGCTGAGAGTGCAGTCAAGTCATTGGTTTGTGCTGTTATTTTTTTTTTTTTTCTCTGTATGTCACAGTAGAATTTCCCTCTATGAGAGGCAACTTTGTGTGAAGGCCTATGTGATTTGTGAACTTTAGAAAGAAAATTGCTAAAAAAGAAATTGTCCTCACTAACTGAGAATTACTCACACACGTATTTGAAACAATCAAGTGCCTTTTGGTGTGTAGGAGTAATAGCCATAGCATAGAAGAATAATGAAAGCACATACTTTCTTGGGTTTGTTTATTCATTATTAAGAATAATCATGCATTTCCTTAAGTGAGACACCACACCCACATGACAGATGTCATCCTTGAGAATATTGTTTGAGCCTAGTAAAAGGTCGTATAGGAAAGCCTAATTAATTATTACTTATTGAGCTTCATCTATATACTCTACATTATTCATTTTGGCATGAGTAAAATATACATACACATCTTTGTTGAATGAATAAAGACATAATTCCTGCACTAAAGAATTGTAATGTTTGCTGGTGTGATAGCTAAGATAAATGAAACAATTAATTAAGAGACAATATTTTAAATAGGTAAATTTACATTTTATGGAACAGATGGTAAGAGATGTTCTTAATTAGAGACTTTACTATTTGCTTTTCCTTCTAACTAAGCTTTAGGGGGTTTATTATAGTTTACATTGAAAGTTAGAATTGTTATGAGATATAGTTTATGCTGATTCATTTGTCTATTACAACAAGACAGAGAATAATATGTTGAATGTCACAATTGTTTTTTCCTGTCACTTCACATCCAATTTAATGCTGCTGAATTAGATTTCTAGCTCCAATATATTATAATATATGGTATTTAGGGATTTTGTAATGATATGTCTATTTAACAATTTTATTAGTAACATTGATTCAAGACCAAGGTGTTTCAAAAGAGGACTGTTAAGATTCTGCAACGTAAATCCATTTCCTGTCTTTGGTTTGCATACATTTGGAATTCTAACTTGGCCTTACATATGACAACATGTATTAATAGACAGACTATTTATGGGGCCCTCTATGGTGTCTAGATTGAGAAATAACTCACTTCAAGGTGTAAACACAAAGCCTCATGAAGATGTGTATGCTTGTAGAAAGATGCTGGGCGTACTTGCCCACTCATTCTTTATAGCAAGCTCACATTTCTCATAACAGGTTCAGAGTTCACCAAAATTACAAATGATACAGATACCAAGTATCTGTGGAGTCACTCAGGAATATTTACAATAGTAAGTTTAAATTGGGAAAAAAAAAACCACAAAAGTGTAATGTTCTTTCAAAGCAATATTTAGAGAAAGAATATTTTCCAATATCAAATATAATTTTGTTATCAGATCATCACCAGGATTTTGTAGTCTTTACATTTTGGTATCTTGAGATCTAGTCATCAGGGTTCTATATTTTCAGCAGCATTTGACCTTCAGTGAAGGATTACAATCCCTTTCTTGGTCTGAGAGAGAGAGAGATCTCTGTCAAGAGGTAGATTTCTGTTGAGGCAGAATCAGCTCTCAAAAACCAAGATTCAGGCAGGCTGTCTCTACATTCATGTATATATTTGTTGGAATCGAGTTTGTGGAGAAGAAGGGATAGTGTATGAGAGTTTCCCTACGAGAGAATTTAAGAATGTACCTCCTACATATCTGCTAACAATATATACTACAGTGTAATATAACATAGTACAATAAATTTCATTTTATCTACTGTAATAGCAGGGCCAGTAATGATTGCATTTTAGAACAAAGCGTCATAAAGATAAGTTTGCAAATTGTAAAACTGTAGGTAAGATTAGAAAAATGATATGAGGAAATTGCTTTCTGGAAGTCATTGTTGGAAAGGAGAACTAGAAACCACTTACATAAAAATCATATCTTTTTTTTTTTTCTGGAAGGTAAGTGGATTTCTCTTGGCTTTATACATAGGTTTCATCTCCCTCACACTCCCCAGTCCAAATATAACTCTCCCAGCATCGTGATTGGCAGGTATTTCGTTATTCCCTATCTTCTCTTCTCCTTTAGCCCTTACAACACTTACCTTTTCCTCCTAGCATTTCTACCATCAAAAATATATAAAATAACTTGTTTAGTTATTTGACTATCATCATCATAACCACCATCATTTTACTACTGGCCATTCTTATCAAGAATAATAATGGGTAAGAAAAGACATGACCTAAGATTTTTTTTTTTAATTCCCAGCACATATACTTAGATTATAGATATTTTGGATGAAGGGGAGTAAATGATGTTCCTCCTTTATCAACTTTTACATTCCTTTTATCTCCATTTCATTATTAGCAATATCTTCTGACCCTACTGGTTCTAAAAAAGAAAAATTCCCCCAAAACAGAAAAATCAAAACAAACATAAACAGAAAATTCTACCACTAACAACAATGGGGGAATTACTATTAACAGCCCTTTTTCTTTATTATAAATACTAGTTTGGGAGGTCTGTCTTCTCAGAAGTTGGCTTATCTAATGAAGTAGCTCTTCATAAATTGACCTATAACATTACCCAGAAATTTGGCTAAGAGTCATAACTGACAAACATCGTGTTACTCTTAGATGAAATTTCAAGGAAGCAGACATTTGCCTGTTTCCAATCACATAGACTCAACTTCGCATAGTCACATTTAGATTAAAGAAGCTTAAATTACAAATCTTATTTAAAATGTGAGCACCACAACGATAAGAAGCTCATAAATAAGAGCATAAAACACATTTAAGAGTAACAGTTATGAGTCTTACACGATACATTCAGGAACATCTCTTTACAGAGTCAGCTATATGTGGGAGGGTATTATTTTGATAATGAGAATTATCACTACAGTCAAAAATTAATATTTCTCTTGTGGTATTAAAATAAATATTAACCCACAATTTAACATTGAGGGTCAAAGAACCCATTTATTATTCCATCCAAAATTCCTGATGTAATATTATTTAGTTGACATTTTACAGTCTTAATATGGGATCATATTTTAGAAAATTAATTGTCTGTGACAGTGAAAAAATAAGACTAATGTGTGCATTAAGTTTGTATCTTTAAAGTCTGGTGATATGTACTTTTTTTGCCAAATTTAATATTGATACATGACATTTAATTGAATCCCCCTCTCCAAAAAATCAGTTAAAAAACTTACTTTCTTCCAAGGAAGATAAAAGTTTATAAAAAATTAAATTGTAATAAAGCCTTAAAAATAAGTTTCACTCTGTAATAACCTTATGGTTAGCATAATGGATTATAGCCTTGTGTGTTACAAAATATGCAATTAACACATGTGCCAATTAAACAATAAAACATAAACTAATAAAAAATTCTCATGTTAATTTCACACATTTAAGAATGGACCGTGTATTGTTATTTAAGTGAAGATGCCTGCCTAAGTATTTCATGTGTTCCCAAGACCTTTTTTCACTATCTGCTACAACTGCTGACTCTAGACTCGCAACTCCTACACAGCATTGCTGGCTTCCTGACTTCCAGCTTGTAGTTTCCTTTTCCTTTCATATCTTGCATACCTGGTCTAGACCAATTCCAGTAGTTGTCATCATGTCATTTTTCATTCGTACAAATTTTCCATGGTTCACCTTTTTTCCTATAGGGTAATGTCCAAATTATTATGAAGTCTTAAAAGCTTTATATAACCAACCGTAAAATGACCTTTGAAATAGAATCTGCCACAATTCTTTTTCACATTTTTTCCTTGGCCAGTGTAGGTTATTCACTGTCCCTTAAAGGAAACCTACTTATTGTTGCTTCTATAACATCTCTTTTAATAATTCTTTTATTATAATTCTTGTGCCTCTTCTCAATTTGTGTTACCTTTAATTTCAGTTACCATTCTAATTACCTTTATGTCTAGGTCCAATTCAACTCCTATCTCCTTTTTGATAATTTCAAACTACACTAACCTCTTTTCCCAGGCATTCATCACATCGTATCAATCTCTTGAATTTAATCTAGTGATGCTTTTTGGCATAGCTCTACTTTTAATGGGATATATTTTAATTCCTGGGCCTTCATTTAACTGTATATGTTTTCAGTGTTCTTTAGGGCAGACACTGCATATTTTAGCTTTTGGCATACTGTGTATAAAACAATGCACTGATTCTAGAACAGAGAATCCCCAAATTTGAATCTTGACTTCACCATTACTGGCTGCACAAGGGCCGTTATTTAACTTCTCTCAGGCTCAGTTTGCTCATCTCTAAGAATGGGTGAGACAAACTAATTCACAGGATTACAGCAAGTATAGTGGTATTCATCTAAAACACTTAGTACTCGATAAATGTTAGTTCTCTCCCCTTGTACTATGCCCAGTATAGGTGCTCAGTAATTATTTAGCAAGTACATTGAAGAAGAATTCATATACTTTTGGTTGATTCTTCATTTAAATGATAATTCAAGGATGCATCAAAATCCAAGCCCAATAGATTTGAGAGCTGTATGGCTCCCTGTAGAAAATTCTTTGTAGATAGTAGCTCCCTGAAGAGTTTTACCAGAATCAGCTCTGTTCTGGGCTCAATTTCACATAAATAGGGCAAGGTTACCAGAAACAAAATCCCAAACAAGCCAGTCATCAGGAGTCTAACAACTCTGCCTCAAACCCAGCTCCATTGAGGTGGTTATGTGTGGAAGACAGATGACAGCACGATCCCCATGAAATAACTCCTGTATTTTGACAAAGTTGGCTGAAAGACTGAGAAATATTATATTAACATATACAAGAAAGACTTCTAACAGAGCACCATAGGTAAGACATTTATAAAGTAAAAGCAATGGAGATGGAAGAATTTGTCTTTGGCTATGTGGGCCTATTTGGTCCATGAAACAATGAAAAAGAGCCCAAATGACACTAAGTTGTTAACACCAACAACAAATCCTGCTTGAACATAATTTTATATATATACGGCAGATATAATTTCATAAATATACATAATTATATGTATAATTATATATAATTGTAGGACTTGCATTGATGTTTAAATTCACACTTACATATGTTAAAGTACTGTTTATGGATATGTGTGTATAAGGGTATGTGACCTAATGATTATTGAAGCTTTTAATCAGTAATACTGTCTTGTAAATATATGTGTGCTCAATACTTACAAGGAAATGATTAAAAAGATGTGAGAACTCAGTATGGATACATATATTATTAATAATAATATTCAAAAACCTTTTATGGCCAAAGAAATTTTATGTCAAAAAATATAATTCACCTCCTAAAAAAAAAAATAAGAAGAAAAACGATGTGAATTTCAGGTGCTTATGTCAAAGTGTCCTTTCTCTTTCCTTTAAAAAATACTGAATTGTTCCCAATATATTTTCAAAATATTTATATATCAGGAGTGACTACCTTTTGAAATGCTTGAGAAATATTTTGGAAGGTGTTAATCACTATTATTGATAGATGTTACTACTATAAGTAAATAATTCTCCTAATTTATTCAAAGTTTTAATTCTTTTTAAAGGATTAAGAAAGCAAGAATACCTTCTTGCTTCCAAAGATTTTTATGAAATGAAATGCTTGGTGTTCAACATACTGAGTATATTTTTGTTATTTTTTTCAGCTCATGTTACTTTTCTGGTAGTATCTAAGAACATTCATTACTACACACATGATCAGTGCTATTCATACTCTACTACCCATGCTAGGATAAATTGCATGGACAATTGTTTCTCTTTCCTCCCCCCAAATTTAAATAACAGTTTTCAGACTTAACTTTAGATCCAGAAGCCCATGCTAACCAGCTACATGGTTTGTCCAATTCACTGAGCAAGAATCAACCAAATCAGTTTTATGTGGTGTGAGCACAACTGATAGGTAACTGAGTGATCCTCCTTTTCAACATGCTGTCTAGACCCCACCCAAGATGTGGGAGTAGAGATGTACACGGGACTCTCACCCTGGCTTTTTTTTTTTTTTATTTCAGCGTATTATGGGGATACAGATGTTTAGGTTACATACGTTGCCCTTCCCCCCGCCCAAGTCTGAGTTTCAAGTGCGTCTGTCCCTCGGATGGTGTGCATCGCACTCTTTTTGTATGCATATACCCGTACCCTCACCCTGGCTTTTAAAAAACAAACAACCCCCTTCAAAAAAAACACCTTTGTTTTTTTAAAGCAGTTTTTGGTTCACAGCAAAACTGGGAGGAAGACAGATATTTCCTATGTACTCCCTACCCCCATACATTCAAAGCCTCCCCCCACTATCAAAATCCTCCACCAGAGTGGTAAATTTGTTCCAATTGATGAACCTACATTGATACATCGTAATCACCCAAAGCCCCTAGCTTACCTTAGGGTTTACTCTTGCACACTTCATGGGTTTGGACAAATGTATAACGACATGTATCCATCATTATAGGATCACAGAATATTTTCACTGCCCTAGAAATCCTCTGTGCTCCACCTCTTCATGCTTCTCCCCAGCCCCACCCTGGCAACCACTGATCATTTTACTGTCTCGATAGTTTTGCCTTTTCCAGAATGTCATATAGTTGAAATCACACAGTATTTTTAGCATCGTCAGATTGGTTTCTTTCATTTAGTAATATGCATTTAAGTGTCTTCTGTGTCTTTTCATGGCTTAATGCCCATTTCTTTTAAATGACAAATAATATTCCATTGTCTGGATATACCACAGTTTATTTATCTCTTCACCCACTGAAGGGCATCTTGATTGTTTCCAAGTTTTGGCAATTAGAAATAAAGCTATAAATATCTGGGTGTAGGTTTTGTGTGGACATAGATTTTCAACTCCACTGGGTAAATACCAAGGAGTATTACTGCTCGATCACATGAGAAGAGTATGTTCAACTTTGTAGGAAACTGCCAAACTGTCCTCTAAAGTGGCTGTACCATTTTGTATTCCCATCAGCAATGAATGAAAGTTCCCGAGGCTCCCTATCTTCACCAGCACTTGGTGTTGTCAGTGTTCCAGATTTTGGCCATTCTATCACACGTGTCGTGGTCTCTCATTGTTTTACCTCAGCTTGTTGCCATTTGCTGCTGTAGTCACATGGCAGCAGTGTGGCTATGGTCCATGAGACAGATGCCATGATGTTTGATTATCATATATGCTTCAGTATGGCCCTACCTACTCTTTCCATTGGATTGGGGTAGGTAAAAATTCCATAATTTCTCTTCAAAAAGAACTCTTGTCAGTGGCTTTTTGGTTTTTTTTTTTTTTACTTTGTCTGTAATAGCAACTTAGAAGGCCAACTCATAATATCAAGTCAATTGTTTTAAAATCTTTCATAGTGAATGGGAAGTGGACAGGAAGAAGGAGAGGTCAAACCTTCTGTTTAGTCAAGTCTTTGTGTACAGAAAATTTGTCAAACAGGAAGTTTTGTTTAAATTGACAGGTGGCCAGGCATGGTGGCCTGTAATCCTAGCACTTTGGGAGGCCAAGGCGGGAGGATTGCTTGGGCCAGGAGTTCAAGAGCAGCCTGGGCAATATAACAAGACACTTTCTCTACAAAAAACAAACAAAAAAATTACTCAGGTGTGGTGGCATGCTCCTGTAGTCCCAGCTCCTTGGGAGGCTGAGGCAGGAGGATTACTCGAGCCCAGGAGTCTGAGGTTGCAGTGAGCTATGATGACACTACTGCACTCTGCCCTGGGCAGCAGAGTGAGGCTCTATCTTAAAAATAAATAAATAAATTAAATTGACAGATGGTTAACCGGGAATCATTCTAGACTGAGGTCTACTGTTGTCAGTATACTGCTTTAGTTACTTGCGGTTTCTTGTTTTTTCTTTAAAAAAATAGTACTCTGTACTGTGTTCTGAGGCATTTCATTACACATATGAACTAACAAATTCCAAAATAAAGAAATTTCTTTAACTATGGGATTTTATAAACCAGGATAGCAATGAGAGAGGTGGCAAAATGTCCTAGAGACCAAAGACATACATGGGAAAACAATGAATTTGTAAATTTTACTTTTCTGAAAATATGTTCTAATCCTAAAAATAGATATATGTATATTCACATGTAGACACACAAATACCAACACACTTTATTAGAGACCACTCCGGTCAGTTTCTATTTGTATTTGAAGACATTCAAATACCTTTTGCCCACCATTTCATTAGAGTAATGCCTTAGTTATTCGACCTACTTATTTTTCTGGGTCTTTAACGCTTTCAGAAAAGCCAGGAGTTAAGACCGAACAAGCCAAAGGCTACAGTGAAGAGTGAGAGAAATTCTCAAGAGGTAAATTAAAAGATGTAAGATGCAACAAGAGCTGATCTTACTAAGTATCAGCCTGCAGTCAAAGCCAAACCTCACTGGTGCTAATTCAAAGATGTTTAGAAAGAGCATGTAAAAAGCAAAAGAAAGCAGCTGCTCCATACTGGGAGCTGGGCAGTAGAAGCAGTGGCGGATGGCACATGGTCTGCTGGAGATTAGTAGAAGTCATGTGAGTTGAAAAAAGTAACATTACTGAGCAGATCCGCAGGCACATTCCTTAACTTCTCTGAATGTCAGTTTCTATAGACAGCTGGAATAGATATACCACCGTGTACAGAGCATTAGTCCTGCCTGCATGATTCCATCTTCAGCTAATCTGTAGGGAAGTTTCAGATAGGGAGGATTTAGGGCCAGAAAGGTGAAAATCCCTTTCCTCCCCATCATAAAGTGCCATATCTGACACTGTCATAACAAAAGACAATAAGAGAAAAGTGTAACAAATTTAGTACATGCACACCTGTGCACGAGTCAAGCAAAATATGAGAAACTTAAAGAACAGGCTAGATGGGATTAATACTTAGATACCCTCTTCAGTGGGGAAAGGGAAGTGTGGATGGGAGGCTGTAAATAAATGGACCCAAAGACCAGACAGTGGTTTGTAAGTGATTCTCTTTGGGAATTAAATGGGATCTGAGAATAGACAAATAGAAGTTTGTCTGGGCTCTAAGTGTGGTGGTTAGTTTTCAGTCTCTCCCTCTGTGATAGGAATTTTAATCTTCTCTGGTTAATGAAGTTTCAGAGAAGGCATCGAAGGCAACTGTATTCTTTTTGGGCATGCAGTTTCTAGGTAGATAAGGGAACTTCAGAGAACAGCCTCATCCTGTGCTTTGGGAAGAGACAGAGGGTTGAGAGGTGGGGTCGGGGGATCAGAGAGACCTTGAGTCTGCTTCTTTAGTACCTTGAGTTTTCTTCTTTAGTTCAGTGAGTCAAAGCACCATATTTAGGAGTATCAGTTTCTAAGTCCCAACAGGGGTTTCCATGGATGGAGGAGCCTCTGTTTTCCATCTGATATTATCACTTTCAAAGCAGAAATATGCCTAGTGATTGTGGATCCCTGGTAGAGAAAGAGGAGTGAAGAAAAGAAGAAAGGAAGAAGGAAGGAAGGAAGGAAGGATGGATGCAAGGATGCAAGGAAGGAAAAGAGGAAAAAATAAAGGAAAGAAGGCAAGCAGGAAGGAAGGAAAAATAATTTAAAAGCTCAACCACCAAGCAAAAATAGCACAAAGAAAACCTTACTTCTTCACCTAATAACAGCTTGTTGGTTTAATATGTTGATGATTAGCTAGGTTAAAGTCCCCTGTCAATGTTTAAGAATTTATTAAATTAGTCAAAAATAAGTAAAGTAGAATAATCAATAATTAAAATTTGGATAAAGCTTCCTTCTTAATATGGGTAATATATTATTAATTTCCCAAAGGTAGAATAAAAATCAATACCTTTCAGAAAACAAAACAATGGTTTTACTTTTAAAATGCTGTAAATACTATAAATATTTATTTAAAAAATAGGTTGGATGCAAACAAAAAAATCGGTTTCAAAAATCTTGAAAATCCTGTGTGAAAATGACAAAAGGAATTAAGACATCAGGAAGATATAGAAACACACATAAAAGCATTGGATTTTAGATTTAGTTGTTAGATCCATTAGGTTATTAAGTATTAAATGTCCGATTTCCTTACGTACTAAGTTTGACAGTTGATATCTCTGACATTGCACTTTGATTCTTGTTTTATTTTTATTGTGAAGGTACATCCTCAGTCTCCCAAACGCATGTTTTGGCTTATGATTAACTTTCAAATTGTTTTTTGTGGCAATTTTTGTGAAACCATGGATAAGTCAAGAATTCACATTATTTTCAAATATGAGTTCTGCTGGGGAACCAATGCAGCCCAGACAGCTAGAAATATCAACGAAGTGTTTGGAAAGAACGTGGCTAATGAACGCACAGTGCATAGATGGTTTGAGAAGTTCCATTCTGGTGATTTTAATCTTGAAAATGAGCCATGAGTGCAACCTGAGACCAAGGTGGATAATGATGAGCCGAAACCTATAGTGGAAGCGAATCCATCTAAACCTATGTGAATTGGCAACAAGATTTGAAGTTATAATTCCAACAATATTGGACCATTTGAAACAAATGGACAAGGTAAAGAAGCTGGATAGATGGGTACTGCATGAATTAAATGAGCGTCAGAAGAGAATTGAAGCTTGCTTTTCTTTGCTGTCACAACATAAAGGTGAACCATTTGTACACCATATTGTTAGGTGTGATGAAAAAATGGATTCTTTTTGACAATCACAAGCATACAGCACAATGGCTGGATAAAGATGAAGTGCCAAAATATGGTCCAAATCCAAATATTCATCAAAAAAAAAAAAAAAAAAAAAAGCTAATGGTGTGTGTTTTGTGGTCCAGTGCTGGTATTATCCACTACAGCTTCATGAAACCTGGCCAATCAATGACAATGGATGTCTACTGCAACCAATTGGATGAAATAATGAGGATGCTTATGATTATGCCCCTGAGATTGGTCAATAGAGGCAGGCTAATCCTCTTGTAAGATCACATGTCACACAAACAATGCTGCTCAAACTACGGAGGCTGGTCTTGGAAACTCTGTCATCCACTGTATTCACCAGACCTTGCACCAACTGACTACCACTTCTTTCAGGCTTTGGGCAACTTCTTGCAAGGAAAAATATTCAATTCTCAACAAGCTGTGGAAAATGCCTTTTGTGATGTCATCACCACTCACTCTCCAGCTTTCTTCACTGCTGGCATAAACAAGCTAGTGTTAAGATGGCAAAATTGTGTCAATAGTTTACGCATATGCTTTGATTAATTGTACTGCTTCTTGTGTGATATATAATAAACTACACTTTTGAGTTGAAATTAGACACTTCATAGTTCATGACCTAATATTTCTCATTAAACTGTTTCTCTGTGAAGGGTCTTTAGGCACAATAGACTGAAGTAAATCAACCCAGATCTGCTTGGTCCAACGAGATTGGCACATCAAGCCACAGGAGAAAGGTTTTCTAGACTTGTCAGACCTACTTCAAACCTGGATCATTGAATACTTGAACTGTGAATGTAAATTTGATGATCCTTTAAGAATATACATTACCATATCTGGGACCAACTTCTTGTAAAAATAGTTGGTACTGTGTCTTTTTAAAAGAAAGTGTTCCCTATTTTTCCTGGGGGTCCCTTTTGTAGCAGTTCATGAATGAAACATAAATAGTGGAGAAATGAAACTCTGAATATCTGGAGTTTTGCTGAAACCCCAGAAATTTTGGAGATCTTAGCCTAGGGAACCCGATGCTCCAGGAGGGTAGACACTGGCTTGGATGAGAATAATATATTACCTGGAGTTAGCTTAAGAATGGTGATGACTGAGCTCTATGTAGATTGAGGATTTCTGCAAGAAAATCTAGATAGTCTGCTAGACTATCATCTAAATATATTACAGACTATATATAATCTTTCCCAGGGCAGATATTCATAGAGTAAACCATCCATTAACTAATGAGGCACAGCATTATATTATATATGGCTTATGGCAAGTTTGTAGGTATCCCAGAGGGCCAGCTTTTTATAGACACAAGATTCTCTAATACAAGTAAACTATTTGTTATTACTACACTGAATCCAAAGAAGACCTATTGGGCCAGGGGCTCCAGTTCTTTTATTTAGGGTGCTAGGTAAATTGCAAATTAACAGTTGTGATATGAGGCCCAATGGTTTAGCTCCTTAATTGGGAAAGTCCCCTTGGTATTTCATATGTTTGGGCAACATCTAGAGTAAGGGATAGAGGGGACCTGCAATCTCAATTGGTCAGAAATAATTACTTCAGAATTGTCTGTCATAAATCATGGTAAGTACAGTCAATCTTCACTTTGCTTGGCATTGTGTTAAATGGCCCTTGTATATAACAAAGCAGTTGCATCATTTTATATGGTTTCATTGTACAAAGCAAGGAAACATACTTGTCACATGTGTAAGTTTCCATTAATTATATCATGCAAAGAAAGGATTACCTGTAGTTGCTCCAGGACACAGTGGGTCACAGGTAGGTGGCAATAATACAATGTATAATTTCTGGGATTGATTTGAGCGTGCAAGTGGGCCCTATTATTGTATTTAAAAAACAGGTATAAATCAGGACTATTCCAGGTAAACATATAGTCATTGTGATCTTAGGTTTCTAAACCAGGTCAGACCAAAGATAAATGGAAGAGAAGAGGTGACAGATAACACAAATGGTACCCAGAAGTGTCTGTCATAAAGCAGAGTAGGTGCAGGCATTCTTCATTTTGCATGGCATTGTATTAAATAACACTTGTACATACCAAAATGGTTTTATCATTTTGCATTATTTTGCTGTACAAAGCAAGGAGACAGTTTTGTACTGTTGAGTAAACAGAGCTCTGTCCAGACACAAAGCATGGTCTTGAGATGATTACTTAGCCAGAATGTTAGGCCAACAAATTGCCAATTCCTTGACATCCATCATACTGTGGCTTCAAAGGCAGGTCTTGATCTGGCCTGTATTGTATTGGCAGCCCAACACTGCCAGGACTGGCAAGAGTTTAGAGTTCCATGGTGGTCAACTCTGAGTTCACATGGTAGGATGTGGCATTTACCAGTGACAGGTATGATGCAAAATAGATTTGCCTTTCTGGTAGCACATGGTTCTAATAACTCAGCATGATTTTTTATAATAGACACTCAATAAATATGGAAAGAACGAAACATAAGATGCTGTTATTCAACTTCTTTGAAAACTAATCACCTAAACTTTTCTAAAACTTCATAGAATATCTGTGATGAGAAACAACAACTTCATAAGGAGTCAATTTTATTGTTAGCCAACTGTAGTTGTGAAATGTTCTTCTTAGATTATGTTGATCTGAAGTCTGTATTTCTGTACTTTCTACTTTTTCTGCCTTTTGAATTAAGAGCAAGTTTTTTTCCTTTCTTTATACTCTTATGTTACCCTTAGGACATTTATTTTATTCCAGGCAAAAAATCCCCATTGTTTCAACCACTCATTATATGAGTTGTCTTTAGCTACTTGGAAGTATATTAGAAATATCTTGGGAAGGTGCATGAAGTTCTCTTGCTTTGTGTCAGAATTAACAATAAGTCACACTATTTGTTTTCTATATGATATAGAGCATTAATGTCTTGATTCATGAGCTATACTTATTACTGAACATAAATTGTAGTGCTCTGTACTGTTAGCTATTATCTTTGCCTTTTCTCATTTATCACTTTTTAATCTGCTTTGTAAATAATCATGTCCGTCACTAAAATTTCAAGGAACTTTTAAACAAAACTGTTTTCTAAGAAAATATACCATTCCCCTCACTGGAGAGCCGTTTTAAATTTTAAAAAGGCTAATTACAGGCCTGCACCATCCCTTCTACTCCTAATTCACCATGCTTAGGTTGTTAATCAAAACTTGATATACCGAGTATTTTAAGTAGTCATTATTTCTATGGACACTTTTAAAAATGCACCCTATATACATACAGTTGGCATATATGTTTCCATGTTTCCAGCAGGGAAATAAAGTTATTAATTTTAAGTCTGGGTAACTGTTAAAGCATTTTTTGTGCTCAAGACACCAAGTTCTAACATGGTGAGAAGGGAGCTGAGAATATTTTAGGCTTGTTGGGCAACAGTAGAGAGGATTATACATTTACAAATTTCCTCACAGGTTAAAAAGTATTTTTGTTCATTTTATCTTATATATTCCTTACAAAAGTGTAGAGAGTTTTAAAGAATGAAAACTTTAAAACTCTTTGCACTATGAAGATGCTTTTCAAAATATATCCCTAAGATTTGAAATGCAAAGAGATGCGACAAAATGAAAGGATAAGACCATTCCTGTGTACTGTGTCCTGTGTGCACTTAGAAGGGTTCTGTCCAACACACACACGGCAAGACCACTTCTTCCAATGGCCATTCTATGACATTAGCCACTCTTCATGATTTTTGATTTTCACAGCTTATTCCTTTCTTTCAATTTTGAACCAACGCATTTTCTATAAGCACTTGCTAGGTGTTCACAACAATGCTTTTAGCGGGTATTTCAGAAGCAGGGTAAAAAGGGGCAATTGTTACTAGTTTTAGGCTATTGGAGCACCAGATGCTTGTAAGTTCGAGACTTAAAAAGAATCAAGTCATAGAAAACCTTACTATTATAGAGGCTGGATTTTTTGGAATATTTCTCCTTGAACACTTTAACTATAAACCTATCAATTTTTAAATTACTCTGCTTTTTAAGATACACATATTTAGCTCTAAGACGATAAAGAACTTGAATTTGCCCCTAGGTCAGCACTCGTACTCTAATTACTGACATTAGGTGAATACCAACCAGCTAAATCACAGTGGCTCCAGAACATTTTAAGGAGCCGTGTCTGCACAATATATGGCCTCGTGTGCAAAGTAGATGATTGCTCATACAAATGAAGTACGCACGTGCAAACTCTTTTTTTGTGTAGAGAGCTGCTTATTTTGTACAGATAATCACCAGGCTGCATTCCCACTAAATATATTTTGCTGCCTTAAATTGCAGGCTTAATTATGAAAATTGATCCTTTGAAGAGATGAAACTCTTTGAAGGTTTCTTTCCTGACTGTAAAATTTTATGGGTTTTGTCCATAAATTGAGTCGTGCAGGATGGCTGGCCTCATGGATTCCATAGCTTGAGGTCCAGTTACCCTCAACAGTGTCACATTACCCATTTGCTATTAGAATGCCATATCTGCACAAGGACCCATGGGCTAAGTTGATGATGACATTAATTTTTCTGTAAGTGGCATCTCTACTTCGGACACTTTCCCTATTTGGCTATTCTCTCATTGTCAACAGTGAGAGCAGAGAAGAAATGGGAAATTTTCTGTCTATCAGGATAAGATGTGTTATGAAGTAGACCTAAATGTACTATGGAGATAAAGGTTGGATTATTTAGCATTAACAAATGATTGTACTTGTCACCTATGAGAAATGCTTGGAGCACTGGGATGAAATGGCTCTATAAAGTCCAAGGCTTCTACTTTCCTTAAATGTCATTTCTGAGGCAGAAAATGGTTGACGAGACTAATATGAGGTCCCCAAATCTTTCCAAAGTATGCGATTAAAATTTATTTGACATGCAGATGCAGAGACCATCTACAGATGCAGGCATAATTCACAAAGTTGCCTTTTAGAATCTTAGTTCAGAATCTATTTGGAAGGCTTTATGTGTATTTTTATTTATTTACTTCTCTTCTCTGTTTATCTTGTCCTAAAAGATTCAAATATCATAATCCTGAAAGTGATAGTTCTAACCTGGCTGGGAAAGTGAAAAGAAATGCATTGATGTGACAGCATGTAAAGGAGGAATGAATGCTTGTTTGTAGCATGAACCCTAAATCGAGGCTGTTGCCATAAGCTACTCTGTAACTTTGCCTCGAACATTTCCAGGAAGAGAACTTTCCTTATTGCCGCAGAGCAAGCCATTCTATCTGCTGTGGTATGGCCTAGAAGGCCACATTCGTACCATATTGTGAAGGTGGGTCACTGTGGTTTTAAAATATTGTCTTTAATACATTTTGTGTGTGAATTTATGCAACCTTTCTGAAAGGAAATGCCGCAATACCCATTCAAAGACATAAAAAAATGCTTATGATCCATGACTCAGATATTCGACTTTCTGGGATTTTTTGGAAGGAAAAAAAAAATCAGTGATGTTAAGATTTATGCATGCAGTGTTCTTCAAAGTGTTATGTGAAATTAAAATTTTAAAAATATCATACTGCCCAGTGAAAGCTTGCTCATATAAATTCCATAGAATAGAATGAGATAGAGCCAGTAAAAAATTGTGTGATAAAGGGCTATGGCTATCAAAAAATGTCTATAGTTGTTTTAAAATGGAAAAAGTAGTTTTAGAAAGTATATTCAGTTTGCAACTATTTTGTAAAAATAGAGATAAATATATAATCATAAGTATTAGCCTATTATATATTTGTGTGTGTGTGTGTGTGTGTGTGTGTGTGTGTGTAATATGTGTTTTATGGAGAAGTCTTAGGCATAGCAAGCACTAAGTGAGCCTTCAGTTTTAAAAAGTCTATTATTCCTACAAAAGCAGTCCAACAAATATGCTCTCTTCTCCTGGTCCTCCCTTCCTGTGTGAAATAAAAATGGCTGCCTCTTGATTGTGAAACCTTACGTTCCTTTCCAAACATTATTGAACTGTAACATTGCAACTGTCACCACCCTCCCCCACTGTACAGCTTGAGGTAGACAGTGCCTTTGTACCCATTGCAAACTCACCACATCAATCAGTGAAGGAATACGCTTTTATGAAGCTGTTTCTGTCTCACTAGAAGTTGAGGAAGGATTGACAATAGAAAAGGGATCGACATGGTGTCGAGATTGGGATGAGGCCAGTTTGACTTCCAGGTTTCTGCTTTGGGCTACTGGTGAAATTTGATGCCATTATCCAAAATGAAAGGAAAGGAAGAGGAGCAGGGGTGAAACAAGAGGAAAATGGATTTGATGTTGAACATTTGCAGTCTGAACAAACTAGTAAACACCACTTGCAAATAATTGTTGCAGGGTTGTAACTGTTGCAGTTTGGACAGGGAAGTAGTTTAATTGAGAAATCTTTCCTATAAAAGTACTATAATAACTCAAAGGGACTCTCTGTCATGGCTTCTTTTCACTTCCCTTGTACTGCAGATGCCTTTGCACATGGAACCCTAAATATTACTGAGATACAATACCACACCCCGTTTACTGCTTAGCATTTAGACTCTAGGCGTATAGAAATGGATAAAGCAGTGCTCTCCATCACTGAGAGCTCTCAATGTAGAAGGTGAGATGGATACAAAAACAATGAAAATTCAGTGTGGTTAGTGTCATAATTGACATATGTACTCTATATTGTCAGCTTGGAAGAGTAAATTACTCTCTGAACCTTGAAATTCTATTTAGGCTGCATAAAAATGAGGGTGATGCTCAACTTGGATATTGAAGATTGAGTAGGAACGGAAATTGTGAGTTCTTACAAATTACAAGTAATTTCAAATTATGAGTGGTGGCATGTGGCAATGGAGTCCAATCATTTAGGATTTTCACAGGCTGATACAAAGGTCAATTTTGGTTCAGTCAAGTGAACCATTAGAAAACGTCATTTTGAATTTCACATCTATAGCCAACTCCCAGCATGTCATCTAAGAAACACCAAATTTGCATAGCTGTGAGAAATGACACAAATCTTCAGTATTAATTAAAGCAGAAAGATCCACATAGACAGTAGATTCTGTTTGTGAAGCATAAAGTCCAGAATGAGGACTAAGTGTTGGAGAAATGAACTTTCAATAACTTCACCAATTCATCATAATCTCGATTTAGATTATCGTTTCTCAATGTTATTTTATTATCATTCTCTTGCCAGTGAGCCTTTTTAGACTTTTTTCCTAATCACCTCTCCTTCTCCCCATGAAATTTTAATACCATAGATACACTGCATATCTGTTTATATGCAACCACAAACCATTGTAATATCTAAGATTTTTTTACCCCTTAAGAGCCAATTTTGACCCCATTGAAGTTTATGTCATCCCCACTGACTGTGTGATTGAGATGAAGCAGGTCAGTGGGTAGATGTTAATACAAATGTCTTATCTCCTAAATGGCTTAAAGCCCAGCGTAATTTTATCCAGGGATCTATATTTTGTTTTGTTGTTTATATGCCTTAAATATGTAAATCTCAGGACATATGTTGACTGATACCAAACCCTTTAAGGTAACTCCAAACAGTCACACAAAGCAGAAGTTTTTTTCAGATTATGGAAGCCATAATCAATTTCTGAAATGTAGTTCTCCAATGAAGACCCTGACTGCCTCTTATTTCTCAGACTTTTGAACAGAATTTCATCTTTGTTTTCACAATACCTTGAGAAAAATAGACAGAAAACAAAAACTCTTCAGAAAGTCCTTTTTTGGGTCATGAATTTCCTCTGGCTAACCTCAACCATACAAAATCATAGGAACAAGTAATTAGGACAATTTCAAAGAACACACGCACACACACACATACACACCCTCTCTAAAAAAAGAAACATAATTTTATTTGGTAAACACAAGCTGGAGCCAAAATTGTTATGTAAAATGTAGTGCTTCAGAAAACAGCATAGCCACAACTCTGCTTCATGGGAAGGTCCTGATGAAAGAGAGTATAGATTGGCCAGGGGAGAAAAGCCTCCACAGGCAGATGACAGTGACAACTTTCAGGTTTGGGAAGGTGGAAGACACCTGAAAGGAAATGGGTTGGGGACTTCAAGCACATGGAAAATTGTCCCTCTGAGGAGCAAAGGGCTTCAGGTACTGTGCTGGATAACTAGCATGCACTTGCCTAATACAGATGGAGCCCATGAACTCCAAAAGATGAACTTCCTGGGTACTAAATCATGAGCATCAGAAAATTATGGAGGGCAAGGCGTGGTGGCTCAATACCTGTAATCCTAGTAGTCTGGGAGGCTGAGGCAGGAGGATCGCTTGAGGTCAGGAGTTCGAGACCAGCCTGAGCAAGAGAGGCCCCCCTATCTCTACAAAAAATAGAAAAATTATCCTGGCATGGTGATGCATACCCGTAGTCCCAGCTACTCGGGAGGCTGAGGCAGGAGGATCGCTTGAGCTCAGGAGTTTGAGGTTGCTGTGAGCTAGGCTGACACCATGGCACTCTAACCCAAGCAACAGAGTGAGACTCTGTCTCCAGAAAAAGAAAAAAGAAAGAAAAGCATGGAGCAAGTGACAGAAGGACTTCCCAAGATTCCACTCTGCTGGTCTGACTCACATGCATCGGGATTATACAGCAGCAGGAAAACATTTCACCAGTTCCATACATCACCCAGTGAAATGATGCATTATTATAGCTACCAATTAAAACAACTATGAACGCAGTATTTTATATTTTTATGTAACAGAAATTGGGATGAAGATTGAGAAGGAATGGATCTCTATTATCTTGTCATCCATGGGGATGTTTACATGAAAGCAATTCTGACAAGGAGTCCCAAGTCTACTGTGACCCAGGGCTTTTGCCTCCATTTGCTTTTTCCCTTCATGGGCTGACATCTCTGGATTTCTCTATCCCCGACCCTGCTGGGTTGCACCTGCCCTCTTTGCTCCTGTGTGAGAGGAGAGTTACCATCTCAGACACACTGAAGTTACTAATTTTTAAATTTATCATTGGTCTAGTGCTTAAGTTCAAAACATGTTGCACCAGAAAAGTTAATAGATATGTAAAAATAAAATGTTCCATGGATGTAGGGAAATCTAGCATGGGTAAATTTAAACAAGTTTACCAACCAGCTAACAAGTACTGTGACTCTTCGAGTGACATACGGTATCTGTAGTTTCCTAACATATATTGGAAGACAGTTTACAAAATTCTTAGATATAATATTTTATTTTACCTTCACACTGACTGGTATTTGTCAATGTTAATTTTCTTTTAATGTCAGGAGCTGAAATAACTTGATGAGCAAAGTAACTCTTTGTAGTTACTTAGAATCTGAATTAACATTCAATTTATTAAATTTGAAAAATTTAAAGAACAGCTTTCTTTTAGCCTTTCAATTTAACATTGATTCTTGATATTTACTTTATCAATATATCTACTATTCAAAATATAAAACTAAAACCACTTTTACATGCATCAAAATAGCAATTAGTTTGAACAGACTAAAACACCTAAAATAATCAATGGCATTTAAAATTCTATTAATCAAATTCCTTTCAGTAGTTTATCTGCACTTATAAATTTAATGATTTTATTTCTTAAATGATTCAAAAGTATGACAGGGCAGACTTAAAACCTTAAGTTGCAAAGACTCTCTAAACCCTTACAGCTAACATTTGTTAGGTGTTTATTTTGCACCAGATACTCTTGTAAGCTTTTTACAAATATTCATTTATTTAATTCTCACAACAATCCCATGAGTTAGCTATTATGGTTTCTATTTTACAGATGAGGAAACAAAAATATTGAGGTGTTAAGTAACTTGCTCAAAGTCACAGGGCTAAAAAGCGTCAGAACTCTTATTAACTTAATGCATTAAACTTAATAAACTAAGTCAAGTTCTTTTAGACATTGCAATATTTTTGATTAACTTCAATTCTCCTACAAATTATAAAAACTAATAAATGAGATTGTCTTAAACATTACAAATACCATAAATAACAAACACATAGATTATTTTGAATTTAACGTAATGTTTTAGTACAAAGTATTGAATTCGGTTTGTATTTCTAAGTCTTCCTAGAGTTTAATAGTCTAGCTAAAGGGAAGAGAGTTACCGTCTCAGACACACTGAGGTTGTCAATCCATAGACTTAGGGCCATAATAAAGTGACTTCTTAGACACCAAAACCTACATAGAACCTGGAGCCAGAGAGCAAAAAAGCTTCCAGATGATCCCCCCACAACCGCAGTTGGAATGTTGGAACAATTAGTGTGGTAGTAACCATGGGCCGTCATCAAGTTCATGGTGTTCAGCTGAAATTGTAACGTTTTCTGAAATTGTAACCTTCTTCTTGTGTGTGTGTGTGTGTGTGTGTGTGTGTGTGTGTGTGTGTTTTCAAGGAATGCTTGATTAGATTCATGCACTTTCTTTATTGTCTTATTGAATACTATATTCTTTTCATGTCCCACCCCGCCAGCAACATCTCTCCAGTAGTGGATAAATAGTAAAGCTGAGATGAAAGCTCAGGACTTCTGTATCCCAATCCAGTATTAATTTACTGCTTACTAATTGGCTTCTCATCTACCTGTCGTGGTTGTTCAGGCTGAACTTTCCATCTGTCAGACAAGAGCTCTGCATCTCATGCGGAAATTACATTCTCTCAATTCTTTCCTTAGTCTGTGTGTGCCTTTGAAAATATTCACAGTTACTCTTACGTCTTTCATTCACTTACCAGTCAGTCACCAGATATTTACTGGGTGCCTCTCACATGCTAGGCCCTGCTCTTGGCACTTTGGGTGTTGTGAGAACAAAATACTAATTTATATTGAGAGAAGTGTTTTATTTTTATTTAAACGGACCATGCCTGTATATGTCAGTTTTTTTACTGAGTAACAAAAGCTCTGGGAGAAGAAATCTGGAAAAGAACATTAACTGGCCCAATGTGAGCCACGTGACCATCCCTGAATGAATCATGGTGACCTGGGGTACAGGGAGATGTGGGCCCCACGACCTGAGGTGGCCCAAGTTGGGTAGACCCAGCCCCACTTAAGCTACTTGGAATGGTGACAGGGAGCTTTTAAAGGAAGGATAGTGGGCAAACTTCCTGGGCCACTTGTGTTTTTTTTCTCTCTCTTTCCATCCCCTATTCCCTTCTTCCTTCGATAGTTATTGTGTGTCTGCTATGTGCAAGTTATGAATAACTTGGGAATAAAACAGACATAACCTCGGTTCTATGAAACTTTGTATTTATTCTAGCAAGGACGATAGACATCAAATGACTAGATAAGTTATTCAGTTTATTAATTATTTCAGTTGTGGTAAATGTTAAGAAGCAGAAGTATAGGATGTTAACACAGCACAGAGTGAGAAAGTAGCTTGGCCTGGAGGGTCAGGGAATACCCTCCTGAGGAAAATATGATTGAGAAATGTATCGAGATCTACATTAAAAATGGCGATTAACTAGAAAAAGAAGGAAGGGAAGGGCACACCAGGGAGAGGAAAGAATGTCTGTGAAGATGCTGACGTGGGCAGGAATATGGCACGTGAGACACACCGAGAGGCCACAGTGCAGGACGACACTGAGGATGGAAGAGAGAAACGCGAGATGCAGCGGGGCTTGGGAGGAACAAGGGCCACATTGCACAAGGTCTTGAAAAGTACTGGCACGTGGCTTTATAGAAATAGTGCCCTGCCTTTATCAGAATTGTGTAATCCGAAGGAATGAAATTAATGGTAGGAATTTCTGGCCATTAGAAATGTGGAATGGGAAGCTAGCAATGTGTCATGATACTTGAGCATCCATGTCCTTACAAAGTTTCACACATCAGTCCGTGTAGCTGGCGGCTGGCCTTGCCTAGGGGTGTGGTTAGACCAGAGACAGAGCCTGTGCTCAGGGATTCTGCCATCAGTCTTTCTTAGCATAGAACACATTCTATTCAGCTCATGAGGAGGAATGACCCTAGTGAATATACTTTAAAGCTCTCCTGAAACATAAAGTCTGTCTTGCTTTTGAAGTTTGAAAAATATTAAAATACCCAGAACTATCTCCCTATATCCCTTCATCTTCAATCCCTTGCCAAGCTAACTTCTATTCGTCCTTGGATATAAGCTCAATCATCACTTCCTTTGTTTGCCTTCTCTGATATCCAGTCCATATTAAGATCTACCTGCTACATATTCTTTACGGTAGTTCTCTGGCACAGCAGTTGTGGTTACTAATTTTACATTTGTGTGAAACATGTGAGGTTATAACTCATCCCACCAGATGGTATGTTCCATGTGGGTAATGATTATATCCCCCAGTATGCAGTCCAGTGCTGGGCACACAGGATGTGATCAATAACTATTTGTGAATATATGAATAATCTCAATTTTCTGACATATTTAATTTTTCGGATTTATAGTTAGATCAGATGATAGTCTAAGATTGTGGTTACTTCCCATTGAAGATTTGCTCACTAAGGATCTTAATAATATTTGTTGAAAAGAATTAAATCAAGAAAAATAAATCAAGACTCTTTTGAGAATGCCTAAAATTGTGCAACTTATAAAATAAAATTTAATTAAGAGATGAAAAGAACAGAAGAACCATCTGGGGAATCTTCTTCTAAATTCCTCTCTTTATAGAGTCACACATTCATGACTTTGTCCCTGTCTCTGAATTTCTCAATCAGAAATATGCCTGCTTGCTGCAACCCTAGAGGGGGACAAGACATGAGGAAAAGATGAGACAGAGTCTCTGGGCCAAATAATAACCTCGTCTCATCTGGTAAATACCATAATATTCCACAGCTCAGCTCTTCTGTAAAGATCTTCTTTGGCATTTTTATTTATTAACTGCCCAAATGTTTAAATGCTTCTTAATGGAGGAGAAGTAAATATACACATAAATATTTCCTATTTGCTAAAAAATGTCTCTCATGTTTAGTTCTTGTGTCTAACCCTAAGTCTTACAACCTGATGTTATCCTTTAGCTTTTGATTTGCCCTAATAAGCAACATGTCCAGGCCTACAGCAGTAGCTGGTTAGAGCTACTCTGTGGCCCCTAGGAGATGAGATCTCAGTGATACTAAAATATTCATGGCATTTGGACTCATCACTGTTGGATGTTCTAGAAGGGGAATCTCAAAGATGAGTTGACAGCTCCATCAGCAAACATCCCACCGGATGTTTTCTTAAGCATTCTGAACAAAGTTCAACTGCCCTTTGGGAGACAACACACAATCCTTCCTGATTTATAATTTTTGGAATGATACCAACCAAAAAAAAAAAAAAATCTGAAGAATTCCTTAGAGGAAAAAATGTCCAAATAACAACAATACTTTACTTGTCCTTTATTCTATAGAACCATATAGTTCTTTGAAAGTGTCTCAGCAATCAGTTACTATCATTTCTTGAGGAAGGCTGGAAATATTGTACAAGTCTCATTTTATAGCTGTTGTAGAAGGAACAAAAAGCTTTACTCTTCTGAGATTAAAAGGCTTACTAGAAGAAGCTTAGCTTCTTGGAGAATGTGTTAATAATTTCAGAACACACTTAAGAAGCAATGTAATACGTTGCTAATTTTAGCTCTGTACAAGACTATCAGAATTCAAAGTGACCTACATAGACTTTTATTTTCTCACAGGTTGTCTTGTGGAGTTTGCTATAAAAGATGAAGGACCTAGTGATTCAGAACACTTGGAAGAGTTATGTAACTCCATGTGGAAAATAATTTGTTCTTGATTTAATTACATTTGCACATCTATCTTACATTTCTTGAGGCCACTGCAGCCAGCAGTGTACTGCAGACCAGAAACAAAATAATAATTTCTGGCTGTATCCTTTCTACAGCAATATCAATGAAACCCGAATGGTCTAAACCATTTCCACCTCCTGTCCCACGCCCCCCACCCCGGTTTAAGCAGTATTTGGTTTCACCCATGAATTCAGGAATGGCTAATGTATTCCTCTTTGTCAATTTTGGGCTAATCATCCTCATTTGTTCTAAATGTTCAATGACTGGATTCCCTAACACTGAAATAATAGCATTAAAAAAATTACAGATTCTTCTCTTCTTGCTGTGCTGGTGTTTGCTCTAGCAAGGACCCTGATCATGTGTAGCTACTCTGCCTTGACATCACTAGGCCGAGGAGGGAGAACAATGCTAGACTCTCAACTCATTTTTAAAAAATTCAGAAAATATACCATACACTGAATACATGGAATTAAATTAAGAAATAAGATATATCATATATACAAAAGTGAATATGACATACTTCTGAACCCACCAGCCAGCTTAGGAAATAAAACCTTGCTAACGTCTTAGAATCCCTCTCTGTGCTCCTATCTAATCCCCTCCTCCCCACCAGAGGTAACAACCTCAACCTGAATTTTGCATCAATCATTCCCCTCATTACATGTTTTTCAGGTTCATCCACATTTGTATGTACAGCTGAGTTTTATTCATTTTCCCAACTGTATAATATTTTAATGTATGGATTGCCATTTTGAAAACCATCTCTCCTCTTGATTGACTTTTGGGTTGTCAGTAACATTTTAAATAATATAAACAATGCTATTGAGAACATTCATGTTCAGTCTAATTCTGTGTAAATACATGCAAGTGTTGTCTAGGGTATATTTGCCTTAGGAGTGAAACAGCTGTTGTAGAGTTAACACAATTTCATTTCAACATTACTAGGTGAAGCCCAATTGTTTCAAAAGAAATTGACCCTATTTATATATCCACCAATGGTGAATGAGAATTCCTTTTGGATAACAATCTCATTAACACTGGTCTAATATTTAAATTTTTTCCAAGGCAGTTTAGTGTGAGATATTATTTCATTATTAGCAAAGTTTAGTATTTTTTCACATTTTTATTGTCACTTATGTTTCCTTTCCAATAAAATATCTGTCCATGTCTTTGCTTATTTTTATTTTGAGTAGTTTTTTTCTTATAGACTTGTAGAAATATTTTCCAGTTTACCTATTTATAGTCTTAAGAAATTCTTCCCTAACTACAAGCTTACAAAATTATTCTCCTACATATTTTTTTGAAAGTTTGAAGGTTTCATATTTCAGATTTAAGTCCTCAATCCATTTGGAGTTGTTTTTGTTTATACTGCGAAGGGGAGATCCATTTTCATTTTTCCTAACAAAGACACTCCATTTTCAGTACCAATTATCGAAGAGTAGTCCTTCAATTCCCCATTTCTCTGCAATGCATCTCTGCTTTGCAATGTTTTTCCATGGATTTTGTGTTATTTCCAACTTATTTGGTTTAGTTAGAAAGTTTGTCCAATGCTCTTCTGTTCTCACACTGTCTTCTTATTATATAATAGCTTTAAAAAAGTTTTGGTATCTAATAAGTCATTCCCCCCAGCTAACTATTCAGAAATGTATTAGCACTTCTTGGCCATTTGATTCTTTATATAAATTTAAAATTCATTTAAAAAATCCTATTGGGATTTTAATTGGATTTTACATGGTTAATTTAAATAGAATTAAAATTGATGCCTTTAACTATTATGTCCTGTTCCATGGCCACTCTATATCTCTCTGTTTCTTTAGGCTTTCCTTAAATTCTGCTTAAAAATTTTGATAGATTTCTCCAAAATAGTTTTGCATATCATTTGCTAGATTTATTCCTAGATGCTTTTTGTTTCTGGTTGCTATTGCAAATCGTTTAAAAAAAATTCTTATCTGACATTGTCTCTTTAATGTAAAGACATACAATGGGCTCTTATGTATTAGTCATATATCAACTTGCTAAAATCTCCAGTTAATTCTAATAATTTGTCCATTAGAATTTCAGGTTTTCTATGTAGACAATCATAGAATCTGAAAATAATGATAATATTATTTATTCCTTTTAAATTCTTAGATGTTTAATTTTTTTTATATTCTTGTTTTATAGTCTAGGAGGCCATCTTTCTCTGTTTATAAAGAAGACATAATTTTGGGGGGGTACAGTAAAAATGTGAACCAAATATCAAAGCTATGAAATAGTGTTTGGGATAAATAAACCAATGATCAGAGTATTTAAATTGTCATAGGATTACTCAGTGTTCTATAGTTTTTTAATGAAAATTTTGGTACTTTTTAATCTAAGAATTTATTTCAGCTAAATTTTCCATATATTGCCTAAAATTTGTTTATATTGTCTTGTCTTATATTGTGTAATGTCTTTTCTATGTCTCTAATCATGTCACTTTTATGTCATTATGAAATAATGACAAGTTCTGAGTATTTTCTGTTTTCAGTACTATTTCTTCTTTGACACATAAATGTTAATATTTTTAAAAGTTTGTCTTATTGGTTTTTATTTCTAAAGCTGGTTTTGGATAACTGTGTCTGTACATAAAGATGTTGCAAATTTGTTGTGAGATGATACATAAGCTTGTATACCATGATTTTTTATACATATTTATTTGTCCTGGCAAAGAATGTGTATTTTGCAATGGTTGGATATAGTGTTCCACATACATCCTTTAAGTCAATCTTGTTAATTGTGTTATTCGAATAATCTAGAGTTTTACCAATATCTATCGATACATTAATACTGAGAGATAAGTATTAAAATATCTAAGATTTATAGATGATTTGTCAATTCTTATTTAGATATATGAATATTTTCTCCTTACATTCATAAGTTTTGTAAGTGCATCTAAGTTTAGAATTGTAATATGATCTTTCAGAATTAAAGAATTAATCAACATGTGATACCCCTAAAGATAAAGATCACTAATTCTGCTTTTTGCTTTAAAATTGATTTTCTGTGTTATTAATATGGCTAAACTAGCCTTGTTTCTATTTATATATACACAGCATAAGCAAATATGTTTCATTTAAAAATGTTGGCCTTCGTCCCTTATAAACAATACAAAACTGAATTTTATTTATTATCAAGTTGATCAGTTTTTCAAGAAAAAATAATTTTACTTACATGTATTGTGATTATCGATATATTTGAATTAATTTCTACCATCTTATATTCTACTTTCTACTTTTGCTCTTTTACTCAACTTTTTTTCTTTCTTGTCTATTTTGGGATTGATTGATATTTTCTTCCCTCACCATTTTATATTTTCTCTGATAGTTTGGGAGATACAAACTATTTTTCTATACTTTTAATTATTATACTAGACATTTAAAAATACTCAATTAACCTAATAAATTTTAAAGCTAATGAATGTCATTTTTCTTCTCCTAAATAATACAAACTCTTCGGAGTGGTTTAACTCCAATCCCCCACTTCAGATAATGATATATGCTTATCAGTTCAATTTTGAGTTTTAATCCCACAAATGATTCACTATTAACTTTTTAAAAATCTCTATTAAATTATTTTTTCCACATGTTTACAATTTTTTTGCTCACCATTCATCTTATATTTCAGATCTTTCCCTTTAAAGATATCCTTTAAAAGTTACTTTAATGAAGATCTTGGTGTAATAAAATCTTCCAGTTTTTGTTTGCCTGAAGTTATCTTTATTTTGACCTCATTCTTAAAAGATGGTTTTACTGAATATAGAATTGAAAATGCCAGTTCTTGTTTTTCTCTGCATTTCGGAATGTGTCATTGAGTTTTCCTTTAGGCTTTTTGTTGATGTTGAAAAGTTAGGTATCAATCTAACTGATGTTTCTTTGTTGATAATGTTTTTTTCTCCTTGACTGATTTTAGGATTTTTTTTGTCTTTGTGGTACTGCATTTGATTCTGATATGCTTGGGCATAATTTTTTTATTATAACTTTTGATGTTTATCAGTCTCCCTAAATCTAAGATTGGTGTCTTTTTATCTGTTCTGGAAAATACTAAGCCAACATACCTTCAAATATTCCTTATTCTTCATTCTCTCTGTTCCCTTCCTCTGTAACTCTTATTTCATCTATCCATCATATCTTCCAGGTCATTAACTTTTCTTTTCTTCAGAAAATGTTTCATCTTTTTGTCTCTATGCATTCTATGCCAGGGAATTTATTCAGATCTTTATTCCAGTTCACTTTCTGTTCTTTCTCTCAATAGCTATACTGCTAGTTAATCTATTCATGGAATTTCTTATTTCAATTGTTTTATCAATACTTTCTTTTATTTTTAAGCTTATTAAACAAAACTATTTTATATTCTGTGTGCAATGATTCCACTGTTTTTGCAAGTCTGAATCCACGGTTTGTGCTTCTACTGACTATAACCAATTGCAACTTGTTTTTTCACATGTTTGGTGATTTCTACTCGGAACTCAGATATTATTTATAACTTTATTTGTAGCACTTCTCTGAAATCTGGCCTTTAAGTACATTTCTCTAGACAGTATATGTGTTTGTTTTTGTGAGGCTTCCCCCCTCCCCATAGTGCAAATTCCCACACCAAAACCATGTGACCGGGTGAGACTGTGGCTAGAGTTTCTCAAGGGGAACTTTATTTTCATATGAATTTTTTTCATGGTTTACCTAGAACTGAAGTCAAGATACACATGCTTCTTTTTTCTGTTTATTCTTAAAAATTCATTCATTGAAAATATCACCTTTTTGGAAGGGTTCCCTTATATTAGCATTTCTAGTTTTGCTGTACGAGGAGTGGTGTCTGTGACTTTCTAATCTTCAATATATTAGAAATATAAGCCTAAGATGGACTATTCATTTTTTAACTTCCTATATTAAGTCGAATATTAGGCCAGACAAACCTTGTATTTTCAAGATTTTTCTGGTGAGCTTGCTCATTGGTTTACTTTTTTTTTTTACTGTCCCTCCCTCTCCAGAGAACTGACAGGCTGGGAGCCTCGGTCAGAGGAAGTAAGAGTCACATGGCCCCTTGTCGAGTTCAGATTCTCCCTTCTCATACCCGACAGCTTGGGACTCCAGACCATTTTGTTATACATCTCCTGAAGTTTAATACCTTATAGTCCTTAACTTCTAATAATTATGTGTTCTTCCACAGGTCCTGAGGTAAGTAAAAGCCTGTCTGGCTTCTTCTTTTTTACTGAGACAATAATCTATTAGTTCCACATTTGCAATTTAGCTCTGGAGTTTTTATTTTAAGAAAAACCAACTCCAAATTAGGTATTTTCATAGTACTTATCGTGGCCTGAGCTGGTTCCTACATACATCTCTGACCTCATCTTTTGCAACTCTCCCCTCTGTTCATTCTGCGCCAGCCATATTGTGCTTCTTGCTCCTTTTGGAATGTGCCCAGCCTGCTCCTGACTGAGCACCTTTGCACTTACTGTTGCCTCTGCCTGAAATAGCCTTGCTTCGTATCTTCTCAAGGCTCACGTCTCCTTTCATTCTGTGCCTTCCTCACTATCATGTCCTCGAAGATGCCTTTCGGACCCTCAAGTCTATTTAAATTAACACCTTCTCATCCCTCCATATTTTACCCTGACTTATGTCTTATATAATATTATCTTTTTATGTCCTTGTTTATTGGCCGACTCCCTTACTAGAATTTAGGAGGCAGGAGGGCAAAAATTTAGTTTGCCGTAGAACTACACCTGACACAAAGTAGGCACTCTGTAAATACTTGTTGATGGAATGAATGGTAATATAATAACCTCAAAAACATAATAAAACTTCTCAATTTAGGAGAGGGAGAAATGGAGGAGTAAAAACCTACCTATTGGGTACAATGAACATTTTTTGGGTGATGAGCACCCTAAAATCTCCAACTTAAGCTTTATAAAAGGTATCTATGCAACAAAAACATTTGTTCCCCCTTAATATTTTCAAATTTAAAGAAGCAAACTTCTCAATGTCTATCTGAGTGACTTAGTAGTTAATGTGGCAGATTTGTGTAAGTTGCATGGCTTTTCACATGGGTAGCTAGTCAAAAGAATATATACTTTTCATAATGATGTCTGATCTATAATGACATCTAATTGAGTAAAACTTTAATTTATAATGTCATTATAGTACATGCACTTTTGTTGTGAGCTCAGGTTCTGTGCTTAACAGTCTGCCTAACAGATTAGGACACTGGGGTTTTGAGCATTTGAACTGGTAAATGGTAAAGGCGTGATGTGCACACAGGCGGACTAACACTGCAGCACGGCGCTTAATCACTACCAACAGCTCCTGCTCCAGTGGGCTACACTTCTCATAAGTCACTAGCTTTAAGACAGTTTTTCAAAGACAAGTGGATAAGAAAGATCTGTGATGATTATGTCCCTGGAACACAGGGATTAGGGTCATTTCCTATGGTGTTAGGAAAGATCTAAATCCCAGGTCTTGATTGCAAAAAGCAGACTTCATCCAGAGTTTCAATTCATCCAGAGTTTTAATTTGGTAGGAAGTCTAGTCCTAGGTAGCATATCTGTTATTAAACTATTAAATATCTCTGGGTAATTATGCAATCATACAAGATGTTCTATGTCATTTATAATTTTGAATTATAACCTCAATTTTACACAGTATTCTGGCCTCAAACCAAAGCAAGCCTACAATTTAGTGACATTTTTTCTTTGGCTCAACTTTCTACCAAAAAACGGAATAGAAATCCAGCTTCTCCTTCAGAGACTCTATATTATTTCTAGGAGGCCTCTGGGGATGTCTCATATGTGCCCATAAATAGGTCACTTCCGCTATTATGTGGCAGGTGCCATTTGCTTTCCCAGATATTTGCCTTCTCTGGGCCTCACATGCCTATAAACCCTCACGAGAGCAACTCACTGTACCACTGCTGGGTGTGACCACTGTGCAGGGTGCTGATATTCATGCCTCAGTCAGGGGTTCCTGTTTTCCAGGCCCTGAGGTACTCCTACTGTGCCAATGGAAGACTGTATTCTACAGAGACCCGGGATGTGCTGTCTACGAAAGGAGAAACATCTTTTTCTTACTCTCGGGTTACAATGGTAGCAAAGCAAAGAGGTTTCATAGGGACTGGGGGAGAAACATCTTTTGATTCTTGTTTTGTTACTTGTTTTTTATATGCCCAAGCTCCTTTCCCTAGACCTGAGACACATGCATGGAGAAGATGGGAAGGGTCAGAGGTGGATGAGCCTCAGCTGCAGGGAGTGTTTGCGGGGGCCCCCAATATGGCAGATGTCAAATGAGAGACAACATGCTGTTTTCGAAGAGGCCTGACCCTCAGATGACTGGTTTATTGATACTAACCAATCTCAAATGCCTGTCCTTTTCTTCTTCTTTCATAGGTATACCTTTTTTCCATTAGATGAATAGACTTCTGTTGGGTCCATTCTACAAACTCTCCGTTCATACTCAAGCATGCTAGAATCTCAGGCCAGAGATCTGGGTATAAATTTAAGCCAGAGCCTCCTAAACAGCATAAACTGGATGTTTTATAAGTACCCTTATTTCAATATAACACTCTGATCCTTTGCTGCACCTCTTTTGTTATTAATAATTTGCTTTATATCCAAATACAGAGACTTGTTTTATTATTCTGAAATTTTCTCTGCTGAAGCATATGCCATTTATTTAGCTGGTCTAAATCTCTACCCTGTACTTCTCTTTCTTCCATTTGTTGTTGGTTTCTCCTCATGTTTTCAAAAATGATTTCTCTTGTTTTCTTAATTTCCTGTTTTCTATTTGTGTATTTTTTAGCTGATCGTGGTTTCAGGTTTTAGAAGCTGGATTTATTGATGTCTGTTTCTTCTTTTTCCCTTTGTTTCCTTCACTTGAGAAATGTTTGTGCCTTCTTGCATTCCTTACTCTTTTTTCAATGTTATTAAGACATTAACATTAACAAAGATTAAAAACAAATTTGGCTCCCTGGTCCTCTTCATATACTTAAAAATTAATTGAATAAGGTTGTTGCTGAAGAAATGTAGTCTGTCTTGCATTGGACATATTTTTATTTCAACTTTTATTTAAACTTATGCCAAGTTTTGTAAGTATTAATTATCTACTCTGCATTCTCAAATGAAAGTAAGGACTCATGGTGATCAAATTGCAGCTAGAATTGGTAAAATGATATTTGACTTGTGGCTCAAGAAATGTTGGCTGCCACTGGTGAGACTGTCATCGGCCCTAGAGAAAAGAAATGAAGTCCTTAATACGTTAAAAAAAGCAAAAAACTTGGCTTGAACTTGCAGAAATACAAATATTTTGTTCATTGTTCACACTTTAATATCAAAGTTCAATAGTAAAACTCCCTGTTTTAAATTATCACGTTTATCTTAGGAACTCAAAGCAGTATCAGTACAAATACAAGACATTAGTGAGCTATATCAGTGGAACCAGGATTCTGAAGGCAGTGGCAGTAGGGTGTGTGCATGTGTGTGTGTGTGTGTGTGTGTGTGTGTGTGTGTGTGCATGTGCAGCTACTTAAAAAAAAAAAAGAGTCTGCCATGTATTGAGCTTCTTGTATGTGCCTGGAATTGTACATATACCTTGGTATCTGTATATTTAATATTGTGTAAAGTGACTTAGCATTTTGTCCTAAAATAGGCATTTATTCTACCAACAACAGTAGAAAATATTTATTCCTGAATGTACTGCGTTGTATGAGGTATTTGTTTTTAATCTTTGTTAAAAATCTCCTTAATCTCCCTAACTGATTGAGGTTAAAAAAAAAAAAAATCTCCTTAATCTGACCTTCACTTTGAACAGGTGGGGCAGTATAACCCTCACTGATGGAGCTTAGTGCTGGCTGATCGATGACGCAGACGTCATCGAGAGGAATGTGCAGAACCGTCCTTTCTGCAGGACAGTCCTCACAGAAGAGTCTTGCCTTGGTACCCTTTTCCACTACCCCTGCTCTCCTCGGCACAATCTTTCCCTCTCCTGCTCCCCAAGGAGCCTATTTCTTTTGAGGGCTCGTGTCTCTCTACCTCATTTCCCTTGGCCTTCTTAGGTCCACTTTCACATACCACGCCCTCCCAGAGTGCTATCTCTTCTGCTTCCCCTTTGGCTAGGGATATCTGTCATGCAGGTCCCATAGTTTGACCTTTCCCCTAGATCAAACTCGAGAGCCTTCAAATCCAATGAGGGTTGAGGAAATTTGAAAGGAGACAATGAGAAAAATTCTAATTGGTCTGATCTCAGTACCAATTCTCCACGTGAAAAACAGATTTTGATATAGCTAGGAAGGTTTGTCTCTTGCAGGACACGTGAATATTATTTCAGTAGAGCGATCCTCTGTCTCTTATCATGGTCTCAGGTACAGTGAAAAGGGCCTCTCTTTTGTTGTCCAGGCTTTCTAAGTGCGAGTTCCAGAAGGATGAAGGTATGTTCTATGTTCCAAGGTGGAGGTAAGGAGAGAAAAACCTGTTATCTTCTTTAGCTGTTGAAAATAAATTTGAGTGCATCAGAAAACCCATCACAGATGGTGCTGGGAACATCACAATTGGAAACCCATAATATTCCTTGGTAAGTGTTGGTTTGAAATCTGTTGACATAAAATGATGTTGGAAAAGTAGATCTAGATGGGTAGAAGGGAAAAAAAGAGTCAGGTTTGGCTGACGACATGTTCTCAACCCTTCCTTGAGCAAGTCATTCCTACATGTGGTTAGTGAGGAGTTTCTGGGTTTGGAAAGAATTCTGCATTTGGGGCAGACTTCCATCTGATTGAGCAAATAATAGTTCTCTCTACACCTGCTCAACATAATGGACATTTTCAATGCTTTTTGCACTCTACTGTGCTCTGGAGTTAGGAACTTGGGCTTGAAGATTTGATTGTTGAAATGTGTGGTCACTTGAAATATTCCTGGACTCGTCTCATCTGTTTTTGGCAAAGCACAGTCAGAAAGTTAAGCTCAAAATTCTGAAGGGAAAGTAATGCAAGTGCCAGCTTTGAGTGTTCTTTGGAGATTTTTTAAAAAGACACTTATATGGAATTTTCTGTATTGGTAAAACACATATTTGAAATGTAAATGGAACATGACTAAAATAATCGCCATATTATCTAATCCTTATAACAATGTATTTGATTGTCATTAGCTAATTTAAGGGATTCCTAAAAAATGCAAGCCAAAACCATATTCTTCCATGAACAATGATTAAATAATTTTTTTTGTCTGTGAGAACATGTACTAGTTCTTTAGAGTCTAATATCATACAATGTACATGCTGATGGTCTTTAAGATACATATTTTAAATCCTCTCCCTGAAAAACAGCATAAGAAAAGTAATATATCCATGCTATATAATGCCCTCAAAAATGGCTGGGGTTAATGTCCTCAATTATCATTGTTGTCTTGTCTCATTTGAGCCTCTGAAGCTTAGACTCCTCCAATGCTGATAAAGATAGCAGCTCGGGCTTTTAGACTTGAGTCCTTAAATGACAAATGACTCAAACAATATAAAATAGTATTTCTTGAAATGTGAGCCATAGAACAAGAGTATCTAGAAATATTAATGTGTGTTAAACACTCACAAAAAGTTCAGTTTCTTAAAAAAATTTAGAAAATCCTGGGTTAAACAAATTTAAACAGAAATTTTTTTATTATAGATTTCAGGGTACAAGTGGTTTTTGGTTACATGGATGAATTGTGTAGCAGTGAGTCTGGGCTTTTAGTGTACCCATCATCCAAATAGTGTACATTGTATCCAATAGGTAATTTTTCATCCCTCACCCCCTATTACCCTCTCCCCCCAAGTCTCCAATGTCCTTTATACCACTGTAAACAGGATTCTTTATTAAAACATTGTAATATGCTAAGATGCTTCACAGGTCTAGATAGTAGTCAAGCAATAAATATTTATCTAGTTCCTACTGTGTGCCAGAAATAGCACCATGCTTTGCTCAAAGAAACATCAACAAATCAGACCTGGTTTCTGTCCTCACAGGGTTTCCAAAGTAATGGGAAGATAGAGATTAAACAAATAAAGATGTAAATATTTAGATAGCAGTGAATTGAGATGTACTATGAAGAGAAAGAACAAGATGCCATGAGAATGAACAACAAGAGGTATCAATTTAATCGGAGAATGGATTTAGGAAAGCCCTCCCATAAAAAGTGAGATCTAAACTGAAGAAAGAAGTAGGAATTAGTCAGATACAGAGGCTATTCCAGACCGTGAAAAGTAAACCAAAGCCTCAAGGCAGGAGAGTTTGCTCCGCTGGAGGAGAGAAAAGGGCAATGTGGTTAGGGCATAGTAAACACGAGGCTCGAGAGGAAGTAGGGGAAGCAACCAAGGGTAATTTCATGCTGAATCTTATAGGCCAAATGAATGATGGTTTTACCCTAAATGCAAAGAGTTTTAAGGAGGGGACTGGTGTTTAAAATACCATTTTCCTAAAGAAAAGTATGGTATTGTATTTAGTATTCTTCAAACATATTTTATCATGATAGTTTATTTTAATGAGAAATTCCCTGGGAGTAGTATATTTGAAAAACACTTTGGCCAATACTTTAAGAAATCCTACTTTAACTAAAGATTGTGTTATCAGTTAACTCTTCAGATTATAAGTGACCAAAAACAGTAAAAGAGACTTTATCAGTTCAAATACATTTATCAGAATCAGAAACATTCACAAACAGGGCCACCAGTATAGATGGATTTTGGGCTCAAACGTTATCAGGACTCAGTTTCTCTTCGTCAATCAGCCCTTCCTGTTCTGATTTTGGTTTTATTCTGAGGCTCAACAGTATAACCACAGAAACTCTGGGGTTTCCACTGTAGTGGCAAGGTGGCCGAATCATCTCCTCACATGCTCCCAGATTGAATGCTAGTGGAAAAGCGAAGCCTCTCTTGCAACATTTCTGAAAAATTCCATTGCATCTTGCAACTTCTCACTGAAGTGCTCACCTGAGAACCCATTGCTCATATCAAAGTAATGGAATGCGTTGATCAATTTAGGCCTAAGTAACCTGCAGCCTTGCCTATTTGGATTCCCAAATATAAATACAGGACAGATACTACAAGAAAGAACAATGCTGGGGAAGCAAAGAGCAAAACTCCAGTACGGATTTTTTTTTTAATGTTTCAAATTATATGGATATGTTTTGGGCATCATGTTGTATTTCCTTTTGAAGTATAAAAGGGAAATTCAATAAAGTTTCTAAAATAGCACAATTGAAAGGACTGAATAAAAACAAAGTGCTTTTGTTGCTTCTGGGTGGTTACAGAAAGTAGAAAAATTATGGAACAATGAAATAGGATATTTCTGTTATTACTCCTACTAATAATTAACCTCCATCTGTGATTACTACATGGCAGTTATTCTACCTAGACCAGTAAATTACCAAATAAATGAAGTTATGTGCTTCATTTAAATTATTGGTTGCAGCCTTTCCATTGTGTGCTTTCAAATACACGTACCTTTCACTACATCAGACATGGGGTGAAATTTGCTTAGACTCCTGCTCGGACATTTCTAAAGAAACTAGAAAGGCATATGCCTTTATAAAAATCCAAGTCTTGAGGATTATAAAAGATGGTTTTATGGTTAGATTCTTCAATCAAAATGTTCTCCAGTGCTTTTAAGATAGTAATAAATATTGGAATTTATAAGAGGCAGGGAGTCAAACTCTTGTGCATGTAAAATAAATTTTGAAGTATAAAAGGAAAAAAATTGCTCTTCCATGAGATGATAATATGGTGTCAGTGATCAAAGTAGACTTAGTTAAATTGTGGAGCCTGCATAAAAAATTCCAGGTCAAGGAAAACCTATGACCCTTACTACATCAACTAGCAACATATTTTTAGTCTTACAGATGGTGGTTAACACTTCTGGTCATTTATACTTTGTTCCTAATTTTATGACTATTGTATAAAAATAGTTGAGGCCATAGAAAGGCAGGGATTGTTAGGGAGGGCTTTGTGGAAGAAATGAGACTATGAGGAATTCTTTAAAAAGGGGTGTAGAAAAGTTCATGGCAGAGAATCCTAACAAGGAGTCAAATGCAGGGGTAGGGGAACAGCTTGGCAAATGGAGTCTTATTGTCCTCCTCTCAAAAACAAGTCCCATTTTACTCAAATCCCAAGAAGGATCCTGTAGCAAATTTTTCAAGGATTTCCAGACTGGTGGACAGCCAAGGCCAAATTATATTTTCTGATTTCATTCTGGATATTTGTGTCCTTCCAAATTTCCCTCTCAGAGAAAAAGCAGAACTAGGTTTGCCTTTAGAAGTGAAAAGCAAAGCTAGTGTGCTAATCTCTTTCCTCATCTCCTTCTCCTCCTCCTCCTTCTTCTTCATCATCTTTGTCATTTTCTTCTTCATCTTCTTTGTCATGGTCCTTTTAAACTAGGTAGGTAAGTACAGAAGTTTGGATGCAGGTGGGTTTAAGCATAAATATTACATTAATGTACTTTTCAACTTAGCAATCATGGAGTCTTAAAACACTTAGTATACAAATTATATGTATTAGTTGTCCAGTGACATTTTGAAAGGTTCATATACAGACATACCTTGGAGACAATGCAGGCTCAATTCCAGATCACCACAGTAAAGCATATATCACAATAAAGCAAGTCCCATGAATAGTTTGGTTTTCCAGTACATATAAAAGTTATGTTTACACTGTAATGTAATCTATTAAGTGTATGATAGCATTATGTCAAAAAACACAACATACATATCTTAATTAAAATATTTTATTGTTAAAAATTGCTAACAATTATCTGAGTCTTCAGCAAGCTGTAATCTTTTTGCTGGTGGAGGGTCTTGCCTCGATGTTGGTGGCTGCTGACTGATCAGGGTGGTACTTGCTGTAGGTTAGAGTGTTTGAGGTAATTTCTTGAAATAACACAATGCAGTTTGCTGCATCAGTTGACTCTTCTTTTCATGGACAATTTCTCTGTAGCATGCAATGCTGTTTGATAGCATTTTACCTACAGTAGAACTTTTCAAATTTGGAGCCAATCTTCTCAAACCCTGCTGCTGCTGCTTTCTTAATGAAGTTTATGTAATATTCTCAATCCTTTGTGGCCATTTCAACAATGTTCACAGCATCTTCACCAAGAACATATTCCATCTCAAGAAACCATGATTTTTCTCGTCCATAGGAAACAACTCCTCATCTGTTAAGGTTTTACCATGAGATTGCGGCAATTCAGTTACATCTTTGAGCTTGACTTCTAATTCTAGTTCTCTTACTGTTTCCACCACATCTGCAGTTACTTCCTTCACTGAATTCTTGAACCCCTTAAAGTCATCCATGAGGGCTGGAATCAACATCCTCTAAACTTCTGTTAGCGTAGATGTTCTGACCTCCTCCCACAAATCATCGATGTTCTTAATGGCATTTAGAATGGTGAATCCTTTCCAGTAGATTTTCAATTTACTTTGTTCAGGATCCATCAGAAGAATCGCTGTCTATGGCAGCTATAGACTTACAAAATGTATTTCTTAAATAATAAGACTTGAAAGTTAAAATTACTTTTCGATTCATGGGCTGCAGAATGGATGTTGTGTTAGCAGGCATGAAAACAACAGTAATTTCCTTGCGCATCTCTATCAGAGCTCTTGGGTGACCAGGTGGTAGTCAATAAGCAATAATATTTTGAAAGGAATCTTTTTTTATGAGCGGTAGGTCTCAACAGCAGGCTTAAAATACTCAGTAAACCATGCTGTGAACAGATATGTGGTCATCCAGGCTTTGTTGTTCTGTTTATGGAGCACAGGCAGAGTAGATTTAGCATAATTATGAAGGGCCCTAGGATTTTCAAAATGGTAGATGAACATTGTCTTTAACTTAAAGCCACCTAGCATTAGCCCCTAACAAGAGAGTCAGCCTGTCCTTTGAAGTTTGAACTCAGGCATTGGCTTCTCTCTAGCTTTGAAAATCCTGGATGGCATCTTCTTCTGCTAAAAGGCTGTTTTACCTGCATTGAAAAATCTGTTGTTTAGTGTAGCCCCCTTCATCAATTACCTTAGCTAGATCTTCAGGATAACTTTCTGTAGCTTGTTAACTCGATGCCTCACCTTGCACTTTTATGTTATGAAAACAGCTTCCACTAGCTTCAAACTTTTCTTCTGCAGATTCCTCACCTTTCTATAGGAAGTCTTCATAGAATTGAAGAGTTAGGGCCTTACTCTGGATTAGGCTGTGGCTTAAGGGAATGTTGTGGGTTTGATCTTTTATTCAGACCACTCAAACTTTCTTCACATCAGCAATAAGGCTGTTTTTCTTTCTTATCATTCATGTGTTTACTGGAGTAGCAATTTTAACTTCCTTCAAGAACTTTTCCTATGCATTTACAACCTGCCTAACTAGGGAAAGAGGCCTAGCTTTTGGCCTAGCTCAGCTTTCATCGTGCCTTCCTCAGTAAACATAATCATTTCTAGCTTTTGATTAAAAGTTAAGAGATATGCAATTCTTCCTTTTACTTGAACACTTCGAGGTCATTGTAAGATTATTAAATGGCCTAATTTCAATGTTCCTGTGTCTTGTGGAATAGGGAGGCCCAAGGAGAGGGAGAAAGACAGAGCAACTGCCAGTTGGTGGAGCAGTCAGAGCATACCCAACATGTATCAGTTAATTCTGCCATCCTTTATGGGTGTGGTTCATGATGCCTCCCCTACACAAATTACAATAGTAACATCAAAGATTACTGATCACAGATCACCACACACACCTAATAATAGTGAAAAAGTTTGCAATGTTGTAAGAATTACCAAAATGTGACACAGAGATGAAAAGTGAGCACATGCTTTTAGAAGAATGGTGCCAACAGAATTCATTGATGTTGACACAGGGTTGCCACAAAACCTTCAATTTATAAAAGATACGATATCTGTAAAGTGCAATAAAGCAAAGGGCAATAAAATGAGTAATGCCTGTCCTCTTGTGGAATTCCAAATTTATGTTTACTCCTAAATCTCTGTCTCTTTAGGTTTTGTACAAAAGTGATTAGTAAACAATTAATTATCACATGACTTCATGAAGTAAAGGAAGCATCTTTGGAAATTCTCTTTGAATTATTGTATTAATATAACTTCTGCAATTATTTCCTGAATTATACATGTTCTGTATATTATATTCTGCTGATAAAATGAGATGCTTTTAGGAATTTTAATTCAAGTCATATATATAAATGAATAGTGGCCTATTTCCAAATAATTCCTGGAAAATTAAGTATTATGGCATGTTTGTTCATTGTTCCAAATGATAGATCCTTACACTCTCTCTACATGAAGTGAGATTATCAACATTTATATGTGTTTAGTTATTTAAATTATGCTAAGGTGAAGCTTTATCATAAAAATATTTTTTAGCAGAACCAGCATGAGTATAGCCTCACAATGCTGTATACTATAAATTATCAGATATTACTAAACTAAAATTTATATTAATTTACTTTTTGAAGAGTATTTTTCCATTAGGTAAATTACCATCGATACAGTAGTTTAGAAACATGGTATCTTATAAGATGAGAGCAACCACAATTTTGTGTGTGTGCATCACATTTTGCATTGACTACAGATCTGAGAGTTTTAGTCTGCCACATTATTTTTTAAAACAGACAAACTAAGAGGGGATTATGAAAAAAGTTTCTGATATAGTGGCCAAATTCACGTTCAAGTAGAACTCAAGAATTCCAATTTTTTTTCTTAATTTATGTTATAATGTGGGTGGCCTCTTAGATACACAGGCCATGGGATAGAACATTACTTTAACCTGATGTTCTTTGGCTTCTTCAAATGACCAAACAGAAATAGTGCATCCTTCTCTAGTTTATGATTCCCCACAGCAGGTTCTATACAGTTCTCTTCACAATTTCTGTGAGCCCCTGGCATCCCAGCCTAGATACCTTGTGCTCCCATCTCTGTAGGCTAGCACGTAACTAATTCCTCCTTCTCTTTCTAAACCACCTTCTCTATGCACAAGACAAGCACATGGATTTACCTAAACAACTCATTCAGGCCTCTGAGTTCTTGAGCTAGCTGTCTTGGTGCCAAATTAAAAACAAAATAAAACAAAAAAACACTCAGCACAGATAGAAGAATGAATTTTCCTTTCATGATTCCCCATCTCTTCCCAGTTTGCACTGAATCATGCTGCTAATCACTAAAAGCACAAAATCCCAGGGTAAATATCATTATTATTACCAAGTGCCTTTTTTTCTTTGCCTCTACAACATTTACATTGTGTTTTCCTTCCTCTCCACCTTCATCATTTACAGCGCGAATATCTCCCATCTTGATTACCATAGTCTACTGTTTTAAAATTCAAATTCTGGTATCAACCCATTATTATTACCTATCAATCTTTTGCCTTCATTTTGGAGAACATGCCATCGTCCTCCACATTAGAATCTTGTAATGCTTCCAATTACACTTTTCAGTGATTTCAACTTTTCTAAAAGTAGGCTAGGTACAGCAAAGAGTGCTTATAAGAAATATAGATTTGTGAAAGAAGTTTTTATGTCAAATTGGTCAAGATTCTTCCAACTGTAAGTGACCAATAAAAATAATTAAAACTGTCTCAAATTAAAAAAAAATCATGCATGGCTAGATCCAGGGGCTCAAATAATATCATCTAAACTCCATCTTACTCTATCCATCTTTCAGTTTGGCTTTCTTCTGTGTTGGACTTTTTCTTCCTGGCGATTGCCAATAACTTTAACTTATAATTGATCTTGTCAGCATTCTACCCAACAAGTCTAACAAATGTCATAAAATTGAATCTCATTGTCTTTTATTGGGACATATGATTATTCCTGGGCATGGACAGGGAATTTTGGCACTCTAAATTGGCCATAACTTGGTGACATGCCATCCCTTATATCTAACGGTAGAGCCAACTCTCTAGAATCACATGGACCAGAGTGGAGAAAGGGTGACTTTTAAAAATTAGAGTACTATTCTGAGAACCCAAAACCAACAGATACGAACTATATATGTAGATATTATGTCAATAGAGAATATAGATACACTATAAACAGCTAATCATGAATCTTACTACATCATGACATAGTCTTGGAAATATTTTACATTAGGCAGCAATTATTGAGTATTCCTTATTTTTCCAAATACATAATATTTAGGGTTATCTGGAGAATCACCAAAAAGTATATGAAAGAATTTTGCACCAGGCCCTCTCTATATGTATTTGATTCTTTTTTTAGGAAGCAGTGATTCCTTTCCCTTTAGAAACAGACAAAAAAATTTCAGGTTTCCTCAAAGGCAAAAGCACATGCATAAGTCATCTGAGGATGTAGTCCAAACTCTTTACTATTATACATTCTTTGCTATCTGCACCTATAAATATCTTTCAGAAGTACCTAATGGGATACTTAGCTGCTTAATATATGTACTAATAACAAGGAACTTATCAAAGAAAAATGAATAACAAAGACAATGATTACAATCTATAATTTAAATCCCTTTCAGGTATACTTTGTTGTCTCTAAGGTAAAAGCAACTAAAGTTCACAATTGTGTGTAGCAGCTGTTTTTGCTGAAATTGGATGTAATCAGCAAAGTTATCATTAGGGCGGGTTGAGGAAGGCAGCACACTTATTGAAGAACAGTGCTCCAGATACAGAAACAACCTGCATCTTGTGCAGAAAGAATTGAATTATGAGTGATGGCTGGCAACCAAAAAATATTCAGCTTAATTTAGGAAGAAGATGACTAGTCTACAAGTTTAGAGACTTGGTTTCTTGTCCTAATTTATTAATTTGCTGTGTGACATCAGTTAAAGACTTCACCTATCTGGGCTTCAGTTTTCTCATTTTAAAAATGTGTGTGTGCATGGGTGTGTGATTTTTGTTTTCTGAATTTACTTCAAAATGCTGGGATTCTATAACCTATTTGGAGGAGGAGAGAAAAAGGCACATAGATTGGGTAAGCACTTTTGAGAACCTTTACCAGTTGCTTCAATGGTGGGAGCTGTGCTCATAAAATAAATACCGCTGCTATAAACATCAAGTGCAGATGTCTTTTTTATAGAATGTCTTTTTTCCCTTTGGGTAGATGCCCAGTAATGGGATTGCTGGATTGAATGGTAATTCTACTTTTAATTCTTTGAGGTATCTCCATACTACTTTCCATATAGGTTGTACTAGTTTGCAGTCCCACCAGCAGTGTACGAGTGTTTCTAACTCTCCACATCCATTCCAGCATTTGTTGTTTTGGGACTTTCTTATAAAAGGCATTCTCTCTGGAATTAAGTGATACTTCATTGTGGTTTTGGTTTGCGTTTCCCTGATGATTAGAGATGTCGAGCATTTTTTAATGTTTCTTCACCATTAGTCTATCTTCTTTTGAAAAGTTTCTTTTCACGTCCTTTGCTCACTTTTTAATGAGGTTGTTTGCTTTATTCTTACTGATTTGCCTGAGTTCTTTATATATTATAGTTATTAGCCCTTTCCATTAACACGATTGTAACAAGGGGCTCTCCGGCCTCAGTTACTAGATTGGCAGCGGTCCGCAAACCCCAGGCCACGGACCAGCACTGGTTCACAGCCCACCAGGAACCAGGCCAGCAAGCAAAGCCCCACCTACACCTACAGCTGCTCCCCATCGCTCACATCATTGCCCAGGGGAACCGCACTGCAAACTGCCCATGCGAGGGACCCAGGTTGGGCATTCCCCATGAGAATCCAACCCCTGATGATCTGAGGTGGAGCCAAGGCGGCAACACTGCACCCCCCCGCCCCACCTGCCCATCCATGGAAAAACTGTCTTCTGCAAAACTGTTCCTTGATGTCAAAAAGGTTGGGGACAGCTACTGTAGAGCCAGAGTGCACTGATGAAGCTTTTCGTTAGGGATTTGGATTTGGCACGTAAATAAATAAGTAATTTTCCTTCTTGAATGGTTGAATGTATAACTCTTGGGAGATGTTAATGGTCATGACTTCCACTATGTGGTCAAGAGAAGGGGAGGAAACCAGAGAGAAAGAGAGAAGGACCAAATTCAGAAACGTGAATGGATGAGAGATAGAGAGGAGTCCGGCTGGTTTTGAATCCCTCTTCCAGTTTTTCCTGAGACTAGTAGCATTCTTATCGTTGAGTTCTATAAGATTCCCTACTATTATTTTGAATTATTATTAATGAGGATTTTTTTCTTTCAATTAATTGGAATTAGCCTTACCTAACATAAACCGGTGGGAGTTGGAACCATATATTTGTTTGATTGTAAGTTAAACTTTTAATATTTCCTATAACTGTTGGGTTTTTTGTTGATGAACTATTAGATACTAGGTATTGAACACAGAGTATTTTCTTTAATGCCCCCCCCCCCAAATCCTATGAGGTGGGCAATACTATTCCCTTTGTACAGAAGAATAAACTGAGGTTTAGGAAAGTTACCTATCTTACCCTGAGTTAGACAGCTATTAAGCAGAGAGGCTACTTTCTGATAGGCTTATATTAGTTGCATTCCAACTCTGATCAGTTTGATCTCAGACCCACACTTTTAATCACTATTTCATAAGATTAAATAAAATGTGAGTTGCTAGTGGGAAATTTGAGATAGAGCAATTTGAGGTAGAAAATGCTGATTTTCCTAATTACTTTCCAATTTTTCAAAAGGAAATCAATATGGTTCTGAGTCAGGAATAGATAAGAGGAGAGAGTGGTTAGATTTTAGAGGAGCCTGGTATCAAGATGTATTTTGTTATGTCAGATCCTAAGTATTGCAGCCTTCATAGAGTTGTTAAGCAAGAGAAATTACGTAAGGGTTAATTCCTCTGGAAGTGAAGTCTGTGCATCATTTGGCTGGTATTTTCAGAGCCAGAGGTCAAATGCTACCACTTCAAGAGTTAGTGGATTCTCCCTCAGTGAATTTCTCCCAGTCTTCAGGGCCGTATAACTCTTTTCAAGTCTAGCTGTGTTGCCTCCACCACAAGTATTTTTAATCACAAACATTCAGTTGGCTACAAACACATTCCTGTACAATTCCTTCACTAGTGTCTTCTTAAGAGTGAACTGAACTGTTAACTTACTTTTAAACAAAACCAAATAGTTGAAATATCTGACTGCTTCCTATCAGTATAAAAAAATTTGAATTTGTACAACAGCTGCAACTTGTTTCAGTAAGGATTAAGTTTTATCCAAAGAAGGGAAAAAAAAGTTGTCTATCATAAGGGAAGAATAATGTTCACAATGGAAAAAAATAAATATGCCCACAACTTTTTAATGTTGGTTAACATAAAAATGGCTTTGAAGCATAAATAAGGAACATCCTTTCTATTATAATTCCTCTTATTTCTAGATGATGAGTACTCTCGGACCATAAATATTATAAAATTATTAAAGAAAATGTGAGGTAGGATTTGAACTGCATTGCAAAAATTCAACAGCGGTAACTAAAAAATGGTTGGTCAAACATTATAAAATGTCATGGCTGTTTTATAAAGAATGGGAAAAATATGCCTTTGAGTTCTTTCCGCATTGAGAGCCCTTGCAATCTTTCCCCATGAATGAACTAATTGGTATCTTTTCAACTGACCAAAGTTATGTAACAATATTAAATAGATGTAAAATATTTTATAATCACTCATAAACCACCACTGCAACCTAACAATTCTCCTAACTATGCACAGTATAGGGGAGCTCCTGCAGCCAGTGGCTGGACCTCTTAGGGCTACTATCTGGGCCAAGTCACCGATGCCGTGGTCAATCCTTGCTCTGTGAATTCAGAACTGAGCATTCTTATCTCAAATGGGGAGGATCAGTTTCTTAGCAGTCAACATTTTCATTAAATCTTTCAATTAATCATTCAAGAAGCAAGGCACAGAGGATGAGAGAAGGGATTTTAGAGCCAGCTGCCAGGTGTGAATCTTAGTTCTTCCACCCGGGCAAATGGCTTAACCACCTTGAGGCTCAATTTGCCCATCATCTCAAATGGAGAAAATACTAACTCCAACCTCATAGGATTGTTATGAGAATTAAAAATATTAATAATTAGAAAACCTTTAGCACTATAGTAAGTACTATATAATCATTAAATATAAAAATGAAACTAGTTTGTTCCAGCAGTATTTATTATATGCCTACCAAAAGTCAGGCACCAAGGATTGCACAAGATAGGTAAGTTATGTGCCCTCATGGAGCTTCCATTCTGGTTGGAGAGAGAAGTTAATTATTACCGATACTGACAATTTTCATGAGGAACATAAACTGGGTGGTGAAGTAGAGAAGTTTAGAAGTGGGGATGTGGGGAGCAGTATTGATCAGGGAGGTTCTCTTTAATATTTGAGCCAGTAGCTGGGTGTGGTGGCTCACACCTGTAATCCCAGCACTTTGGGAGGTTGAGGACGGAGGATCACTTCACCGGGAATTTGAGACCAGCATGGGCAAGAGTGAGACCCCCATCTTTACAAAAAAAACTTAAAAAATTAGACAGTTGTCATGGTATGCGCCAGTAGTCCCAGCTACTTGGGAGACTGAGGCGGGAGAATTGCCTGAGCCCAGGAGTCCGACGCTGCAGTGAGCTACGATCATATGATCATGCCACTGCACTCCAGCCTAGGCAGCAGAGTGAGACCTTGTCTCAAAAAATTTAAAAAGAGAGAGAGAGAGAGAGAGAGAGTCAGGGCCTGAAGGATAAGAAGGAGCCAGCTGTGTGAATCACAGACAGGAGAGCTGGAAGAATGAGGCAGGATAAACCAGGGAGGCTGAAGCCCTGTTAGGGAGGAAGGGTGTAGAATCTGGAGATACAGGATCTGGTAGGTCATACTTAAGGACATTGGGTTTTATTTTTAATTTCAGTGAGCATTTCTTTCTATTATGGCTCTTTTGGTTACAAGTAAACAAATTTTACTTAAACAAATATTAAAAATTATTGTCGCATATAGCCAAAAAATAGTCAAGGGAAAAATCTGATCCAGGCAGAGTTAAATCCAGACCTTCAATAATAATTCCAGGACTGTTTTGTTTCTCCATCTCTTTGCTTTCTCTATTTTGGTTCCACTCTCAGGCAAGCTTTTACCTTAACATGATAAAGATGACTACTGGACAACTCTAATTGTTCTGGACTCTCACAAACTCACTTTGGAACCAATCACTTTGACTCTGATCTGCTATCTCTGGGTAACTTGCCTACCCCTAAAGCCAGAAGGCTCTAGGGCTGTAATCAGCCTGACAGGAGCCTCTTAGGAGAAAGCAGAGATGGCGGCTTTTCCAAGGGAAAGTTAAAGGGCTCCCAGCTGAACAAAAGATGATGGATTCTGAGCAGGCAATCACAAAAGATTTCTTTTGACTATTTGAAGGGTTTTGACAAAGTAAATGATATATCCTTGGTTACATTTATTAGGTACAATATTTTTGATCCATAATTTGTCCCTCTAAAAATATGATTTTTCTCATTATTCTATAATTCAAGATAGATTCTCTCTTGAGCTGTCACTCTTCCTGAAGGCAGAAAACATAACCTTGTTAATGCCAAGTAAACTCAAATTAGGAATTTTCCCTTTCACTTCAATCCTCTCTTTTCAGCTGAAATGATCTGCATTCTAGCAGGCTTATGTAACATCATTGCTTTATGAGGTTGGGTTTGGGAGATCGGGGATGTGGTCCAAGCTCCTCATGTGTCCATGCTGGCATCCACTAACATGCACGTCATCTCCATTCTTCTTCATGTTTTGGCATCCATCTCCAGGAACATCTGCGAGTAGGCAAGTCCTCATTCAACGTGCAGACATTGGTCTACGCATTGCATCTTCTTGGCTTCTCAGATGGTTGGCTCTCTCTGGGCCACTTCTCTACCCTTCTCAGAACTTGAGAAACTTTTTGATTTTCTCCAATATCATCAAGATTTGGAGGACTGCATCCTGCCCTTCTGTCTGGACACCAAGATACCATGTCTACTTTTCCACTGCCAGTTGCCCCTGGCTGTGGGGATCACTGAAAGGCTTCCCACTCCGCAGGCTCACTCAGAAGCTAGGCACCTATAATGTACTCTCTGATCCTACTTAAACCTTTTTTGGAGTGAGGACAATCTGGAGAAGATGGCATGGAGCCCTCCTTTAGAGAACTACCCAACCTTTATTGCTACAGCTCTCTTCTTGGACTCTTGTTCTCTCTCCTTAGCCCTGGTATGTTTGTTTTTTAAATTACCTTTAGGATAGAAAAACTTACTCTTATATACATTCTTCTCATCTCTATTGTTTATATACAATAAGTTGGATTTGGGTCATCAAAAGCCAGGTTAAAAACTCAAAAAGTCCTTTCTCATATGCTATATCTTTTGTTCAGCATTTCAAAATCTATTTTTTTTTTGAGAATTTATTCTTCTTTTCCCTGTTCTGTGTGATTTCCCTTCCCCAGAGCAGTGAACCCAATCCATGCCAGCTGATGTGTGATGCCCCTCTATTGATAAAACTGCTGTGTGTTCCAGATGCTTTGTCAATCTTTCTAGGAGAGTGATGGAGGTACATTGACAGGGTTAGTTTCTCTGAACCTTGTTTTACAGATGACCGCACTCATCTTCTTTATATCTTTTCCTGCAATGGCTTCCAAGATCTCTCCCAAACAACAATTGTAAAATTCAGTTCTTGATCATAAACAACAGAAATGTACTCTGGTTATTTCAGCAAAAGGGATTCACTTGGATCACATTTGAGGATCACAGAGGAATGGCATTCATCAGGAATTTAGGTAGCATGTCACCACTGGAGCGGGAAAGAATAACCTCTGACCATGAGTCACATCCTTTATCATTCAGGTCCAGGCGGAAATTATCTCTTTGGTTTGGCCCAGAACTCACTCTACTCACTGTGTGCAAAGGACTTAAGAGGGAGGATCTGACCCCATGACTGTAATAGGAAGCAGATGCTACTTCCCACCAAGACCACACACAGTGAGGAAAGGATGACTTCTGGGACAGAAATCTAGATGGGACTAGAGAGAAGAAGACATCATGGATAGGTGAAAAATGAACAATTTTGTGATTTTCTATATTTTATATATAATATTGCCCATGGCTACAGATATCACTAAGATGGTATTAGGAAATATTACTACAGCATCTTTCTGAAGACTAAAAACAAGAAAACAGTCTCCATCTTATTCTTTCCACCAAGAGCAAACTGTTTAGACAATTTATTCAATTCCTCCACCTATGCAAAGCTTTAGTTTTGTTATATCTATAAGGGAAGAGAACACAACATTGTTATTCAGTTCCTTTGCTGACCCGGACAGATCATTCTTTTCTATTAACAAATGGAAAATAAATGAAGCGTCAGAGCCAACACAAGAAACCTGACCTGGCAAAGAGTCAAAGGATATAGAAATAGTAGGGTAAGAGAAGGGGAATGAGAGAAAATCTGGAGTGTGAGAAGAAAAGAAAAGAATTCCATTTAAAATACTGCCTCAGCAACAGTTTTAAATGGAAGACACCAAATGAATCATTATGATCAAGTGGCTGTCTCTCCCTTTCCTGCTCTCTCTTTCTCATCCTTCTTCCATACCTCCCTCCCTCTCTCTCATTCTCCCTTTATTTTTATTTTGACAGCAATACCCAATCCTGGTATCTGCCACTGGCAAAAAACTTGTGAAGTAATATCACCAGTCTTAACTATACACCTCACCTAAAGTGATCACCTCAAAAGATAAATCCGACAATTCAACAA
>RJWJ010003099.1:0-90750 GCA_004363605.1 Indri indri | reverse complement strand
AGGTCATCAAAAAACTTTAGCTGAGTTTGAGGATTATACAAATCAGATCTCTAAAAATAAAGATTACAAGCATATTCCTCCTTATGGGCATGGAATTGCCCCATGTATGGGAATGGAGGAGGTGGTGTTGCTAATCATCCCTTCCCTCTGTATAATTGCACATGATTAAGGCATCATTTCCCCACAATGATTGTTCTGTGGTTTGTTTGCTCACCTCTAAATTGGGCTTTGATCAACCTCTGGACCTACCACTTGCCTTTCCTACTTGTCTTTTCCAGGGGTCGGCAAACTTTTTCTGTAAAGAGCCAGGTAATAAGTATTTTAGGCTTTGTGGGCCACATAAAATGGTCTTTGTAACATATTTCTCTTTTTCCCCCCACCATTCTTTGCACAAGGCCATACATAAACAGGTGGTGGTCTGGTTGTGGCCCACAACCTGTAGTTTGCTAACCACTGCCCTTCCTTGAAAGGGAGTATTTTCTCATTTTAAACAAGCTACCTGGTACATAATCCTTTCCTCAGTTGCCTGCTTATAATTTTTGATAGTCTATATATGTAACATTCCCTGTTCTGTAGAAAACTAGTAGTACCCTGCTAATTACCAAGGCTGCATGTTCATCATACCTTCTTAGCATACAATTAATTATACCAAAGTCAGGTCCTATAAGTCACTTGCCTTTTCCTTACGACATCCCCTCACAGCATGAGAGCATAATCTGAGCACCCCACAGAAGCTCTTTGTACCATCCTGTTAAATCTGGAGTACCGCTTTGTGTCAAAACAAAACCAAGTTGGGTTTTTCTGGGCTTTTTTCCTGATTTTTGTTGTTTTTTTTGTTTTTCGTCTATGAGCAGGACTCCCATTTACCAAACCAAAAGTGATCTCACTGTTGCAGCAAGGAGAAGATCCCTGGAAGGTAGAAAGAGAAAGTCCTAGCAGACCCTCTCTAGGTGAGTGGGTGCGTCTGAGATGCCTGGGAATCGCTGCAGGCAGCATTCTGGTTAATAAGAGGAGCTACAGCCTGGAGTTTAATTGGGAAACTCCCTTCAGGGTTCTGGGTCCTCAGGAAGTGGTGAGGAAAAGGAAGGGTCCTAGACATGAGCTTCAGCTTATTCTCTTGTAATCACTTCACAAAGGAAACTCTCAGAATCTCTTCTTTTATCCTGTTGTTTCAGAAGAGGGCTGCATTTTTATGTATTCATTCAACAAACAGTGTATTTAAGGAATTGCAAATAATTAATTCTGGCTAAAGCTCAGGGTATGCATTTGGGGAAAGGAGGTGAGGAAGGAAATGAGCCTAGAAAGCTGGCAAAGGGCCACATAGTAAATGCTCTGGTCCAATTCTAAGAGATGTGTGCTATCTGATGGAGGAGTGGAAGTCATTGAAGGATTTAAACAGAGAATCATATGGTCCTTGGTATCTTAGAAAATTCCTCTGAATCAGAAACAATTTAAATGTCCTTAAATAGAAGAAAGGCAAAAGAAGCTACTGTGTATCCTTACTCTGGCAGACATTGCCACAGTGAAAACAAAAGAGCCCACTGATGTGGACAGAATTCCAAGGCACGTTAAGGCCTAAAGCAAGTTATAGAGCATAATTATGACATGTCACCATTTATGTTTAATGAAAGTTGTGTGTGTGTGTGTCTATATTCTTAATGTGCAGATAAGTCAGAGAGAAAGGAGGACACAGCTGGTAACACTAGTTACATTTGGAGTGGGATTGAGAATGGGTCTGATGAAAGGGGACTTTATTTCTTTATAATGTTTTAATTTTTCACAAAGAATATATTCATGAAGTTCTTTTTTAAATTTGAGATGGAATCTCACTATGTTGCCCAGCCTGGTCTCAAACTCCTGGGCTCAAGCAATTCTTCCACCTTGGCCTCCCAAGTAGCTGGGATTACAGGTGTGTGCCAATGTGCCCGGCTATTCATGAAATTCTTAAGTGATTTGAATTTAATAAGAATGGTCAATTTGGAAGCATCCTAGGGTATAGATTTAAAGTGAGGCAAAACTAGAGTGGGAAACTTTACAGAGCTTATTGCAGTCGTGGAGGCAGGAAGTTAGTATGGAGAATGGAGAGGGCACTTGCCATGGGGTTCATAAGGGAGAAGGAGGAGCTAGTGTGATCAGGGTATAGGATGCCTTCAGTGTGGGATGGTTTTCATTTGAGGTGGAGTGAAACACTCAGGTAGAGATTGCCAGTGGGAAGAGGTGCAAGGTAGACAGGGTGGGACTCATGAGGTAGGTCAGGGAGCTGTCATCAAAACAGCATCATTTGAAGCCTTGAGCTGACCAGATGAGGGAACTAAGAGGACAGAACCCCAGGAAACCAACACTTATAAGGTGGTTGTGGAGGAATCTGGGACCATGCCTGATCAGAGGAGAGGAATGGGCGAGACACTGTCGTGGCAGTTGGGGACTGAGAGCTGTATTGGGGGGCCCCAGCTCTGGGGGATCAAGATTGGAACCCTCACCCTTGGCTTTGCTGTCCCTTCATCATCAATGAGTTAGCCCTGTGCTAGGTGCTGGTCTGGAAGCACTGGGCAGTAAAGGGATGAACATGGGTCTTGCACTCATGGAGCTCACAGTTAAGTGGGGAGGACAAGGTTAAATACACTCAGCGTACACAGTGCCTAGAAGGACACGCACTGGCAAGGACCATGTGGGAAAGACTCACAGTACTGTGAGAACTCGGAACAGGAGAGGTGGTGTTGGCAGATGCTTCCCTGAGGAAGGTCCCGGGCATCCCAGGATGTGGAGAATCACTCCAAGCCTAGGGAATGGCATGTGTGAAGGTCCAGAGAAGGGAATCCAGTGCGGAGAAGGAGAGAAGAGGTGCGCCAGAGAGCTGTGGGTCCTGTCACAGGTTTTGGCGGGTGCTTGAGAGCCAAGTGCAGGCCCTGAAGAGCCATCAGTAGCCCGAGGCAGGCCCAGGTTCACATCCTGCAGCACCCAGCCTGCAGCATCCAGCCTGGTGGATGCGGTGCACGGGCATGTCAGAGGTCCAGATGATTCAGTGACAGCCCATCATGCCCTGGGCCCTGTGAGGAGCTGCAGGGCAGGGCAGGCTGCCTCAGTCCTGAAAGCCCCAAGCCAGGAAGAGCCTTCTCCTCACTACAGCTTGAGTTTTTGTTATGGGAACCACACTTGTCCATCTTTTTAACTCTTCTTTGGGAGAAATATAGTAGTTTTATGGAAACTGCCAGAGGCCACCATATCATAAGCAGAACACAGGCAGCAGAGAGCCACTTGAGTTAGGGGGGACATTAGTCCAGTTATTAGGTGTGTCCTGAGTCTGGCAGGAAGGAGGGAAGAAAGAATCGTTTCCTTCCCCTCGCCTTGAGAGCATCTGATGGCTGAGTGAGTCCCCTCCTGAGAGAAGTGACTATTGATGGGATTAAACTGAGTCGAATGTATGATGAGTCCAGAGCTGTCCAGAGGGATGCTGGGGCACCTGACGATGGAGTCACATGGTCCCTTTCAGTTTGGGGAGGGCGTCCCTGAAGGAGAACCATGAGCAGATTCCTGAGTAAGTGGAGGAGGTCTGCTCAGTTTCCTGCTCAGTTCCTCTTGGTGGGATGACCCTCCTTTCTTCTGTCAGAGATGGATGTCAGCTGGGGTCCTAGGTGCTCACTGTGCTTGTGCCCATGCTGCACCTTTGGCAGGGCTCCCCTCTGCTTAGACTAAGGTGGCTTCAGAACAGCTTCCTTTCCCCATGGAGCTCACTTTGCTGGGAGCCCTGTTCAAGGACCAGGATGTTCTTGGAATTACCTCAGATTATTTATCCCAGATCAGAACTAAAAACCTACACTTTGAGTAACCTGTGACAGAAAATCTTTTGCTCCCAGGTATAGTACTTCCTAGAACCTCCAGTAGCCTCAAAATACACTTTTTAAAATTTCTTTCTGTTTTTTGTTTGAGATGGAGTCTTGCTGTGTTGCCCAACTGGCCTCAAATTCTTGGGCTTGAGTGATTCTCCCTCCTCGTCCTCCTAAGTAGCTGGGATTATAGGCATGCCCACTGCACTGGGGTCAAAATGTACTTTTACAAAGCTGTTTTCTCTTTAAAACTATTCACCAGTAGCAAGAAAAAAAAACAACAGAAAAGAAAATCAAATTCATGTCATCCCTTAATATGTTAAGTTCTAAATTGAGATATGGGAGAGGAGATGACTCAAAGGCTGTCTCTCGTTTGGGTCTCTTGCTTAAGAAATGAACCCAGAGTGTAATCACTGAGGTGTGCTTTTCTTCAGTAGTTGTACTAAGAATAATGTGCATCTCAAGTACAAGTTGGTTCAGCCCCAAATGTGAACATATCCTTGAAATCTAAAATTTTTTAAATTCCAGAGATCTGGATATCAATTCCTTCCAATGAAAAATTGTTTTTCTTTCCTTGTCTTTTTCTCTTCCTTTGTTTTCTTCATGCAAGAAGCCACGTAGGGTGGACTGAACTGTGCAGGAGGGTCAGCTGACTGGGCACCGGGCAAGGTGTGCTGGGTCTACATCTGCGCCCAGGGAGGGGCATCTTTTCCTGGTCTGCACAGGGTGCTGTAGGGCTTAGCAGCAGCCCTCAGGAAATGGGCTGGAATAGTTTTAATATATGGTGGTTCTGACCAGGTGAAAGTGCGCATAGCCCCGTGCAATGTGCTTGAGGTGGTCTTGTTCTTATTGCCCAGCAGAGACTCCTACATGGGCCTTGCACCTCCCCTCCTGCCACCAACAGCTTTTCTCCCTGTACCTGCCTGAACAATCTATTTAAAAAGTAAATCTGGTCATGTTACTCCCATTCCCAAACCCTCTAGTGGCTTCCACCCAATGCAGCACAGCCCGAGTCCCCATCGTGGCCTGGCCCTGGCTGCCTCTTTACCTTCATCTCCTTCCACTCTGCCCTTCATTCGAGGATTCTAGTCACCCTGGCTCACACCTCAGGGCCTCTGCACTTGCTTTTTTCTGTCCAGGACTGTTCTCTCATGGCCACCAGCCCATGTGACTCACATTCTCCTGTTGCACAGGCTTCTGCTCAGATAGGCACAGCTCATCTAAAACATGGCCCTCCATCCTCCATATTCTTTATTTTTGTATTTCTCCACATGCTTTCAGTGCATAACAGTGCTTATTTATTCATTATCTGTCTCTTCCTCTCCATTCTAAGCTCCCTTATGCAGGGTTGTCTGTTGTGTTCATTCCCTTTTCCCCAGTACCTGAAAGAGTGCCTGGTCATAAGTAGGTTTCCAGTTATATAATCAACGAATGAGTGACTTGGACTACGTTGTTGGTGATAGAGACAGAAAGAAGTGAACCAGTTCCAGAGATATCTGTGTGCTATAAGCAGCAGGACTTGGATAGGTGTGTAGGGTAAAGGTGGTTTGGAGTTGTCAGGGATGCTTGCTTGGTTTGTGACTTGTTCTGGAATGGAGAATGATTATCATTCACCGAGATAATAACACTGGAAGGATATCTGATTCAGAGGATGGTATAAATTTGATTTTTTACTTATTGGGAAAATTTTACTTTTTTAAAAAACAGTTTTTATTTTGAGACCATTGTAGATGTACATGAAATCGTAAGGAGAGATTCCATATTCCTGTTCTCAGTTCCAAAGTCATAGTATAATACAACAACCAAGATATCGACATTGATGCAGTGCAGATACACAATTCTTTGGTCACTACAAAGATCCTCTTGTTACTCATTTTGTATACACTCACTTCCTTCTTGTTCACTGCCCCTATTCCCTGACTCTCTTCTTCCTTAACCCCTGTTAACCACTAATGTATTCTTCATTTCTATAATTTTATAATTTCAAGAATGTTACATAAATTGAATGATACAGTGTATGTAATCTTTTGGGGTTGGTTTTTTTGTCCCATTTAGCATAATTCTCTGGAAATTCATCCGAGTAGTTGTATATATCAGTGCATGATTTCTTTTGATTACTGAGTAGTATTCCAGGGACTGGATATACCACAGTTTGTATACCATTCACTCGTTGAAGGACATCTGGATTATTTCTAATTTTGGGCAATTAAGAACACTGCTGCCAACATTTGTGCACAGGTTTTTGTGCAAAAATTAGTTTTTATTTCTATGTGTTAAATGCCCAGGAGTACAATTGCTAGTTTATATGGTAGTTGCATGTTCAGTTTTTGAAGACATAGCAAAAGTGTTTTCCAGAGTGTATATTCCAGGAGCAGTGTATGAGTGATCTAGTCTTTCTGCACCCTTGGAAACATTTTGCCTTGTCACTACTTTTTTTTTTTTTTTTTTTGACCTTTCTGATAGTTGTATGGTGAAATACATTGTGATTTTAATTTGCAAGTTTCTAACATCTATTGATGTTGAACATATTTCATGTGCTTATTTGCATCTGTATACTCTGGTAAAATGTCTGTTTGCATCTTTTGTCCATTTTCTAATTGGGTAGTTTGGGACTTTTTAACTGTTCAGTTTTGAGAGTTCTTGATATATTCTGGAGAGTAGTTGTTTGTTGGATGTATGGTTTGCAAATATTTTCTCCTAGTCTGCAGTTTGTCTTTTTATCCTCTTAAGTGAGTCTTTTGCAGAACAAAACTTTTAATTTTGGTGAGGTCCACTTTATCAGCGTTTCCTTTTATGGATTGTCCTTTTGGTGTTAAGTAAGAACTCTGCCCATGCTTAGATCATGACAATTTTCTTCTGTTTTTCTAAAAGTGCTATAGTTTTAAATTTCACATTTATGTTCATGATGCTTTTTGAGTTAATTTTTGTATTACATGAGTGGTTAGGTTGACCTTTTTTTTTTTTTTTTTTGCCTATGAGCATTCAGTTATTCCAGCATTATTTGTTGAAGAAGCTATCTTTCTTCCACTGAATTCTTTTGTACCTTTGTCAAAAATCGTGTTGGTATGGGTCTGTTCCTAGGTTTTCTATTCGGTTCCATTGATCTGTGTCCATTCCTCGGCAAACACAAGTGTTGATTACCATAGCTATATATCGGCCTTAATGTTGGGTAGAGTGATTGTTCCCCGTTTATTCTTTTTTTTCAAAATTGTTTTAGCTATTCTAGTTACTTTGCTTTTCCATATACGTTTTAGAATAATCACACCTATATCTACAAAAAATACCTTGCTGGGATTTTGATAGGAACTGTGGTAAGTGTGTATATTAATTTGAGGAACATTGTAATCCTTTCTGTGCTGAGTCTTTCAATCTGTGACCATGGTATGTCTTTCTGTTTATTTAGCTCTTTTTTATTTTATTTCATCAGTGTTCTGTTTTCATCATGTGAATCCTGTAAATATTTTGTCAGATTTACACTTAAGTATTTTTGAGCAATTACAAATGATACTATACTTTTAATTTCAGTACTCACATTTTCATTGCTATTATATGGAAATATTATTGATTTTTATTTGTTTATCTCATACCCTATGACCTTCCTTCTAAGTAATGTTTTAGAGAGTCCCTAGGATTCTATATACTGTCATCTACAAATAGGGATGGTTTTCTTTCTTTCTGCTGTATACCTTTTATTTCCTTTTCTTGCCACATTGCACTAACTAGACTTTGCAGTACTCTGCTGAGTAAAGAGTGGTGACGGCATACATTTCTTGCGTTGTTTCCAGCCTTACGGGGAAGGCATTCAGTCTTTCGCCATTAGGTATAATGTTAGCTATAGGTTTTTGCAGATGCTTTTTATCAGGTTGAGAAAGTTCCCCTATATTCTTATTTTTTTGGAGTTTAGCATGAATGGGTGTTAGATTTTGTCAGATGCTTTTTATATGTCAATTAGTAGGATCATAATTTTTCTTTTCTTGTTAATATTGTTGATTATGTTGATTGATTTTCAAATATTGAACCAGCTTCACAACACTGGAATAAACACACTTAATCATGGTGTGTACTGCTTTTTATATATTGTTGAATTCTATTTGCTAATATTTTGTTTAGAAGTTTTATATTTATATTCATGAACAATATTGGTCTGTAGATTCTTTTATTATCTTTGTCATATATAAGGCTAATACTACCTTTATAAAATGAATTGTGAAGTGTTCCATATCCTGATGTACATGATAGAGGATTTTACTTGTACCAATGTAAGTTATAGATGTATTAAAATTAGAAAATTTTAAATTAGACTTACCCCATTTGTCCATCAATGGAATCTGTTTGAGTAAATGTTGTTACATTAACACAGTAGAATTCTATGCACCTGTAAAAAAGGAATGAGGTAGACCTCTGTAAATTCCCCTAGGGGTGTCTGGGTCTCCTGAATGTATTATGAAGGGTGGGAAGAATGCAGAATAGTGTGTATCACACTTTTATGTAGGAAAGAAGGTGATACAAATCTGTATATTATAATGTAAAGGTAGAAAAAGAGAGGACAGGGATAGGATCTGTTTTCTGAAGGTACCTAGTTTTATAATTTTGAATTTACACCTGTGAAAATGTCTCACATAATTATTAAACAAAATTAAGTAAAAACGAAAAAAGAAATCCCTAAAAATGGAGAGCAAAATGAAACAAATGAACCTCATTTTGTTTCAAGTTAGTAGCCTAACCAAACAAAATAATTATTTCAAGTATCTTTAAAACATAGCAATTTGACTGGATGTCCTAGTGGGGTATAGCCTAAGAACAAAAAGAATTGCAAACAAATCTTAAATTACTTTTAATAATATTTTAGCAATAATACTGGTATTTTTATTTTGATATATATTATATGAAAAGCAATTGAGTAATTTTCTTAAAATCATTAGGATCCAGTTTTCAACAAAAGAGAAAAAAGATGCAAATATAATATGAAAAAGTAGATTTCCTACAATTTGAATTGAAAACATCAGAATGAACTCATGGTGTATAGTCTCACTTAAAAAGTATTAGGCTGGGTACCCATGGCTCAACGCCTATAATCCTGGCACTCTGGGAGGCTGAGATCAGGAGTTCAAGACCAGCCTGAGCAAAAGCGAGACCCTGTCTCTACTAAAAATAGAAAAAATTAGCTGGGTGTGGTGGCACAAACCAGTAGTCCCAGCTACTCTGGAGGCTGAGGCAGGAGGATCGCTTGAGCCCAGGAGTTTGAGGTTGCTGTGAGCTAGGCTGATGCCACAGCACTCTAGCCCGGACGACAGAGCGAGACTCTGTCTCAAGAGGAAAAAAAAAAAAAAAAAAAAATATTTTTTAGACTTATCTTCTAAGAAGGTCTTTTGACCAACCCCGTAGCCATGAACACCTCTAAATTCCCAGACTACAGTTTTTAAATATGCTTTTTTCTTGCAGGGAACCAGGGTTCCTTGGAGAAATGGCTGATTATAGTTTTGGGAAGTAAATGTGTAAGGTGAGTCTAGAATATCTTGTTCTGTAGAAAAGGAAGAAAGCTATCAAGATGAATGAGTCATATCAGGAGCTAGTTGGAAGGGACTCAAATTAGCACATAGGTGGGACAGTTTGAGTATGAAAAAGTAATGAATGCAATGAATTTTATTTTATTTTACTTTATTTTATTTTATTTTTATTTTTGAAACAGGGTTCCGTTCTTTTGTCCGCCCAGTCAAGAGTATAGCAGCATCATCATAGCTCACAGCAACCTCAAACTCCTGGGTTCAGGCCATCCTTCTGCCTCAGCCTCCCAAGTAGCTGGGACTACAGGCGTGTGCCTGGCTAATTTTTAAAAATTTTTTGTAGGGAAGGGGTCTTGCTATTTTGCCCAGGCTGGTCTCAAACTCCTGATCCTCCCAGCTTGGCCTCTCGAGGTGCTGGGATTACAGGTGTAAGCCACTGCACCCAACCTACATTTTAAAAGGAAAAAACAAAAACAAAAAACCGGCGGAGCACGGGGCTCACGCCTGTAATCCTAGCACTCTGGGAGGCCGAGGCGGGTGGATACTTTGAGCTCAGGAGTTTGAGACCAGCCTGAGCAAGAGCGAAACCCTGTCTCTACTAAAAATAGAAAGAAATTAGCCAGACAACTAAAAATATATAGAAAAAATTAGCCGGACATGGTGGCACATGCCTGTAGTCCCAGCTACTCAGGAGGCTGAGGCAGATGGATCGCTTGAGCCCAGGAGTTGGAGGTTGCTGTGAGCTAGGCTGATGCCACGGCACTCTAGCCAGGGCAACAGAGCCAGACTCTGTCTCAGAAAAAAAAAAAAACCAAACAAACGTGACATATGTTAAAATTCATAAGTTCATGTTGATACTTAAAACTAAAAATACTTATTACTCACTTTTGGAGAATGGTAAAGGACCAAGTCATTATTTTATACACTAGTAAATAGAGGGAGAGGAAAAACAGAATATCCTGCCTTTCCTTTAGGATCTATGTCTCAGGCTAACCAATAGTTTATGAAGGAAAGTTATTTTTTATTAGAATAATTCCAGCTAATTAATGCGAAAAAAAAAAAGGATAGAGTATTACTTTTGTAACCCCTAATGAGATAATGGACCTAGTCAGTGGTCATTAAAAGTTGTTAAAATTATGAGTTGGGAAGCTGATGGAGAACTTTATAGGATATATCAGGCTGAGAAAGCCTGAATTTATTCATCAGTTTTAACATTATATAAATAAACAGCCAGATATTAATGCCTCTGGATATAATGTAGTAATTGAAATTGGATCTGATCAGGCTTCTAGGTCCATCTACTAATTTATAGGAAACACAGGAGGTAGAGGAACATGTTAAATGAACTCTACAAGTGTGCAATTCCCAGAATATGTGGAATTTTATAGGCCAAATGACCTTTACTTCAACAGATAAATTTTAAGAGATGTACCAACTAAACACAGTGGGTGAACCTCTTTTGTTTCCTAAGTGAGAAAAATGAGGCAATTGGGGAGATTCAAACACTGCTTGTATGTAAAATACTATTAGAGAATAGTGTTAATTTCATTGGCTGTGGTAAGAGGCAGATTGAGTGGGCCTCTTATCTAAATGGAATGTCTTGATATGCTTTGTTAATGCTTTGTATACCTTTATAATTTAGCATATGAAGTAAGTGTCCTTGGCACTATTCCTTTGAGAGTTTCGAAGTGGGTTTTTTCCCTTCAAATTTTTTGAGGATTTTTGAATTAGTACTCTTAAGGAGTATCGGTCTGTAGTTTTCTTATAGTGTAGTGTTTTGTCTGGCTTTGTTCTCAGGGCAATGCTAATCTCATAGACTAAGTTAGGAAGTGTTCCCTCCTCTTTAATTTTTTGTAAGAGTTTAAGAAGGACTTGTATTCTTTAATATTTGATAGAATTCACCAGTGACACCATCTGAAGGGCTTCTTTGTTGGGAGGTTTTTGATTACTCATTCAATCTCCTTACTAGTTATACGTCTACTCTGATTTTCTATTTTTTTGTGATTCTAACTGGGTAAGTTTTGTGTTTCTAGGAATTTGTCATTTTCATCCAGATTATATAATTTATTGTCATACAGTTGGCCACAGAACTTTCTTATAATCTTTTTTATGTCTAAAGAATCTGTATTAATGTTCCCATTTTCATTTCTGATGTTAGTAATTTGTGTCTTCTCTCTTTTTTTTCTTAGTTTCACTAAAGGTTTTTTCACTTCATTGATCTTTTCAAAGAACCAATTTTGGTTTTGTTTTTCTATTCTCTGGTTTATTTATCTCTGCTCCTGCCCTTATTTCTTTTCTTCACTAGCTTTGCATTTAGTTCTTCTTTTTCTAATTTCTTAACTTGTAAATTTAGATTGTTAATTCTATAAATTTTTCTCCTAGCAGTGCTTTCACTGCACCCCATAAGTTTTGATAATTTATTATCTCATTTTCATTCATCTGTGTTTTCTGATTTCCCTTGTGATTTCTTTGTTGACCCATTGGTTATTTACGAGTGTGTTGTTTAGTTTCCACTTGTGAATTTTCCAGTTTTATTTTTATTGCTGATTTCTAACTGTGTCCCACTGTGGCGAAGTTACTATTAGAGAAGATACACTGTCAGAGAAGATACTTTGTATGATATTTATATTTTTAAATCTATTGAGACTTGTTTTGTGTCTTAGCATACAGTCTATTCTGAAGGATGTCCCATGCAGAAGAAAGTGTATTCTGTTGTTATTTGGTAGCCTTTTCTGCATATGTCTGTTAGATCTACTTGATTTATTGTTTGAGCCCTCCGTTTCCTTTCCTGTCTTCTGTCTGGTTGTTCTATCCATTATTGAAAGTGGAGTATTGAAGTCTCCAACTATTATTGTAGAACTATCTGTTTCTCTCTTCAATTTTGTCAATTTATTTTTTAAATATTTTGAGTGTGTGTTATTAGTTATGTAAATGTTTATAATTGTACTATCTTCTTGCTGAATTGAACCTTTTCTTAATATATAATATCCTTCTTTGTCTTTTGTAACCTTTCTTGTTTTAAAGTCTGTTTTGTCTGATGTTAATACAGCTAGTCCCACTCTCTTTTAGTTATTATTTGCTTGGAATATCTTTCTGTCCTTTTACTTTTAACCTGTTTGTGTCTTTGGATCTAAAGTGAGTCCCTTATAGCATGCAGATAGTTGGATTGTGTTTTTTCTATTCTTCCAATCTCTGTCTTTTAACTGGAAAGTTTTATCTATTTACATTTAAAGTAATTACTGATGTGTAGGGGCTTACATATGCCATTTTGCTATTTGTTTTCTATATGCTTCATATCTTTTTTGTCTTTGATTTCCTGCATTAGTGTCGTCTTTTATGTTTAGTTAATTTTTTTGTAGTAAAACATTTCTTTCCCAGTCCCTTTTATGTACATTGTATAACTACGTTCTTTTTGGTTACCAGGAAGATTACATTTAACATTCTAAATGCATAACGCTCTAATTTGAATTTTTACCACCTTCACCTTAATAACATGCAAAAATCCCTGCTTCTATACAGCTGCGTCCCTATCCCCTTTCAATTAAATGATGTCACAAATTATATCTTTATACATTGTGTGCCAAAAAATATAGACTAATAATTGTTTTTTTAATGCATTTGTCTTTTAAATCATGTAGAAAATAAAAAAATGAACTAAAAACCAAAATTACAATAATACTAATTTTTATATTGACCATGTATTTTACTTTTACCAGAGATCTTTATTTCATCGTGTGGCTTGAGCGTACTTACTGTTTAGCATCCTTTCATTTCAACTTGAGAACTCACTTTAGCAATTCTTGCAGAGTAGATCTAGTAGTAACAAACTCCCTCAGCTATTGAGGATCCTTCTGTCTTGCTGCTTTCAATAGTTGTCACTCGGTATCCAGGGGATTGGCTCCAGGAATGCCCACAAATACCAAAATCCGAACATACCGTAGTCCCACAGTGGGCCTTGTGGAACCCACAGATAGGAAAAGTCTATTCACTCTACCTGCGGGTTTTGCATCCCTCAAATGCTGTGTTATTGGTCTGCATTTGGTTGTAGATACAGAATCTACTGATACAGAAGACTGACTGTATTTATTGAAAAAAATCTGCATATAAGTGGATTTGTGCAGTTCAAACCCATGTTGTTCAAGTATCAACTGTATTCTCACTTTGCCTTTGGCTTCTGACAGTTCGATTATAGTGTGTCTCAGTATGGGTCTCTTTCAGTTTGTCCTTAGGATTTGTTAAACTTAGATTTGTAGATGTCATATTTTGCATCAAATTTAGGGAGTTTGTAGCCATTATTTTTTCAAATGCTCCCTCTGCTCCTTTCTCTTCTCCTTTCAGGGCTTTCAGAATGCATATTTTGGTCTGCTTGATGGTGTCCTACAGGCCTCTGTTCATTTTTTCAATATTTTCTGTTCCTCAGAAAATTTTAACTGCCTCAATAATTTTAACTGCCTTATTTTCAGGTTTGTTGATTCTTTTCTTCTGCCTGCTCATATCTGCTTTTGGATGCCTCTAGTGGAATTTTAATTTCAGGTTTTTTTTGCTTTCAACTCCAGAATTTCTTTTTGTTTCTTTTTGTTTGCTATCTTTTTTGTTGGTATTTCCATTTTGTTCATCATTTTCATGACTTGGTTCATATTTTCTTTTAGGTCTTTAAGCATCTTTATGACAGTTGTCTTTGTGTAGTATGCCACCATCTGGTCTTCCTCGTAGATATTTTCTATTTATTTCGTTCCTTTGAATGGACCATCTTTCCCTATTTTTTTATACCTTGTGTGTTTTTTTGTTGTTGTTGAAGACTGGATATGATAGTGTACTAATAAATATGGGAATCAGATTCTCCCCTTTCCCCAGTGTTTGCGGGGTTTGTTTCGATTTGGTTGTTTTTTTATTGTTGTCGGGTGTTGCTGCTCTGGGAGTCTGCCTGAGATATAAATTGAAGGTCTTCTGATTTCTTTTCTGAGCCTGTGCCTTTCACTGGCCATGTGCAGTGACTTTCTAAATTCCCCCCTGTATACAGTTGCTTTTGAATGTCTGTCTTTATCCTTAGATGTCTGGCTCTCGCAAGCGGAAAAACAGGGAAATGAACGTGGGGGAGGGGTAGGCATTGTCCCTTAAATCCTCTGGAACCCACTTCAGCTCAGTGGGGATTGCAACAGTGGCAGACTGCCTTCGTGTCTGCATCTCCACGATCCAAAGCAATAATCCACAGTCAGCACCCAGATCCCCATTATTTGGAGAAAAAGGTCCCTATTGCCTACCCTGGCTCCCAAGAGCTGCTATAGGAAAGCCAGTATGGCTGCCTCCCATGGGGTGAGAGGCTAGGAGTAGTAGCTGCTACTCACTGAAATTAATTTCAATTTACTGTCCAGGCTTTCCTATAGAAGCTGCAAGCCTTCAAATAGATTCCAGAGTTTCAAAATAGTTATATCAAACTCATTATGCCAGCTCAGTTATTGTCCAGGTGGACAGACAGAACCCTTCTGCTTCCTACTGTGCCTTCTTCCCTAACATCCCCTTTTTCTTTTACCTCACATTTATTTTAAAGTTTTGACATTCTCTGTCTTCAAGTAATCTTGAGGGTGAGGTCTTACATAAAAGTCTTACAGCTATGAAGTTATTTCTTATTATTTGGGGAAGAAATTTTGATAGATTGGTTACCACTCACCCAACATTGTCTTCAGCTACCCAGAAGGCTTTAATATTTACTCTTTAAACATAAGTTTTGTCATTCAATAAGTATTTTAATTTTCTACTTAGCATGTTTTAAGGTAAATATATATTTTTAGCATCTCGTCCTCTGTGTACTGATTTTTTAAAAAAATTCATTTGCAGAAACCAGAATTTTAAAAATTATAGTTCTCTTAGCCTGTAATAGGAAAATTATTAACCCACTCATTCCTATTGCAAGGAGGAACAAGAAGTGGAAGAAAACATAATTTTTAATTTTATTGTGGAAAAGTTTAAACATACATAAAAGTAGAATAGCATAATGAATTCCCATGTATTCATCATCCAGTTTCAACAGTTATCAAGTCATGGTCATTGTTGTTTCATGTATACAAGTGGTTCTTTACCAGGGGTGATTTTGTCATTTGTCAGTGTCTTGAAACATTTTTGCTTATCACACCCTTGGGGGATGGGAGGACTTGTGAGGGAAGGTGCTCCTGGCATCTAATGGGTAGAGGCTAGGTATGCTGTTAAACGTTCTATAGTGCACAGGGCAGCCCTACACAACCAAAGAATTATCCAGCCCAAGATGTCAGCTGAGGTTGAGAAATTCTGATCTGTGTCCTGGCTTTATGCACTGACATTTTTATAACATTGAGTTCTGTCCAAGAATGAGAGGTCATTATTTGTTGAGGTGTACTTTAATGTCATTCAAGACTGTTATAAAATTTTCCTCATATACGCTTTTCATATTTGTTTAAAATTTATTCCTGTAATTTTTTGTTAGTGTAAATGAAAGCTATTGATTATAGTGTGTCAGTTTCATATCTTGCTATTTCACTGAATGAGTTTTATCATTGATTCCTTGGGATTTTTTTCATATATAATATTATGTTGTCAGCAAATAGAGGTTTTACTTTCTCTTTCCTCATTCTTATGTCTCTAACTGATTTCTCTTGTGTGATTGCACTGGCTAATATGTATAGTGTGTTGAATAGTAGGGAAAATAATGGGTATGCTTGCCTTAGTCTTGATCATAGTGGAAATACCTCTAATCCTTCTTCATGAAATAAGATAGTAACTTTAGGACTAAGGTATATGTGTTTTATCATGTTGAGGAAGTATCCCTCAATTTCTGTTTTTTTGAGTGTTTTTATTATCAGTGGTGCAGAAGTTGTTGAACGTTCTCTCAGTGTCTCCAGATATCTATTATTCCCTTACATATATACATTATAATATACTGTAATGAACGGTTATTCTAAGGAAAGTGGGTTGTTGGAGCACAAAGTCAAGAAATGGTACACAGAAGAGTTAACATTTGAACTGAATCTGAACGCTACAAAGGAGTTTGGCATGTAGGAAAAGGAGACATTCAAGTTTAGAAATCATTATAGAAATGAGGTAACTTATGAGTCCATCATAGGCTTTAGATACCAGACTACATTTCCTAATCCATACTCTGTCTCTTCTATCCTAATTCTTTCTCTCCATTCTCCATTCTCCTGATCACTCTTATGCTCTCACCCTCCTTAAATGAACTAGCTTTATTCTTTTGTTCACTCTAGTTCAGCTGTAATCCATTACTAGTTTATACAATGTTTTATTTTTTACTCTTGTTAGTATCTTTTAGCCATATATATCATTAATTTTTATTCCTTTTGCACATTTAGTCTCAGCTAATCACATGAATCATTGACAATTGCTTTTTTTTTCCCTACCCCCAGGATTTAAGAGCAGTCCTAAAACCACAAAATCAACTCAAACTCAAGACTCATTTCAAGGGTTGATAAGGAAAAGACTAAAAAGGGATGAACCCTGGGACTTCATCTTAGAAAAGCCCTGCATAAATGAAGACAGATTAAAGAAATGGGACAAAGCTGAAAGTTTACAAATAATTTCAATCACCCATACAAAAATCCTCACCATAGGTGGAAGCCATAAAAATAATGAATTTGGCCAAAACTTCAACCGGAAATCAGTCTTCATTAAGCAACGGAGGTTCGCTATAGAAAAAACACCGTCAAAATATGAAATACAAAGAAATAGCTTCAAGCAGAATTCAAATTTACGTAACCAACCAAAGATCAAGACAGCAGAGAAACACTATAAATGTAATATATGTGAAAAAGCCTTCATTCACAATTCATCTCTTCGTAAACATCAGAAAAACCACACTGGAGAGAAATTATTTAAATGTAAAGAATGTTTAAAAGCCTTCAGCCAAAGTTCTGCTCTTATTCAACATCAAAGAACTCATACGGGAGAGAAACCCTATATATGTAAAGAATGTGGGAAAGCCTTCAGCCATAGTGCATCCCTTTGTAAGCACCTAAGGACCCATACTGTGGAGAAATCCTATAGATGTAAAGAATGTGGTAAATCCTTCAGCAAAAGGTCTGGCCTGTTTATGCATCAGAAAATCCATGCTCGAGACAATCCCCATAAATATAATCCAGGTAGGAAACCTTCCAGTTGTAGTACTTCTCTTTCTGGATGTCAAAGAATTCATTCCAGAAAGAAGTCCTACTTGTGTAACGAATGTGGCAATGCCTTTAAATCTAGCTCATCCCTTCGTTATCATCAGCGAATTCACACTGGAGAGAAACCTTTTAAATGTAGTGAATGTGGGAGAGCCTTCAGTCAGAGTGCATCCCTTATTCAACATGAAAGAATTCACACTGGAGAAAAGCCCTACAGATGTAATCAGTGTGGAAAAGGCTTCACTTCTATTTCACGACTTAATAGACACCGAATAATTCATACTGGAGAGAAATTGTATAATTGTAATGAATGTGGTAAAGCCTTAAGTTCCCACTCAACACTTATTATACATGAGAGAATTCACACTGGAGAGAAACCATGTAAATGCAAAGTGTGTGGGAAAGCCTTCAGACAGAGTTCAGCTCTCATTCAACATCAGAGAATGCATACTGGAGAAAGACCCTATAAATGTAATGAATGTGGGAAGACATTCCGGTGTAATTCATCCCTTAGTAATCATCAGAGAATTCATACTGGAGAGAAACCATATCGATGTCTGGAATGTGGAATAGCTTTTGGCCAAAGTGCAGCTCTTATACAGCATCAGAGGATTCATACAGGAGAAAAACCTTTTAAATGTAACACATGTGGGAAAACTTTTAGACAAAGCTCATCACTTATTGCACATCAAAGAATTCATACTGGAGAAAAACCCTATGAATGTAATGCATGTGGGAAACTCTTTAGCCAGAGGTCATCCCTTACTAATCATTATAAAATTCATATTGAAGAGGACTCCTTGAAAACAGATTTGCATGTGTAAAAGCCTTAAACCAAAGCTTTTCAGAGGATAGATACTTGAGATTGAGATACTATAATGAATATAAGAAAATACTATTTCAGTTTAGTCCTTATCAGATATTAAATTTTAAGGATAAACCTTGACTATGTAATAAATATGGGGGAAACTTTCATAATTGTCAGTCACTTTTTTAAATATCCCGAGATAATTCACAACTGCAAGCATTGATATTGGTCATTTGTAAGATAAAAGGTGGGTTTTTTCCCTCTATTTATACAGCAATATATACTATATGTGACATGTAAACATGAGAAAAATCTGGGTGCCGAGGTGCTAGATTTCTCATTAGAAAAACAACTGTATAAGCTGCTAGTATATTTATTACAACTAATATTTTCTAAGAAAACAAAAGAATCAATCTTAAGAACAGATGCATTTTTAGAGCAAAGTACCAAATGAAAGAAAAACAAACCACAAACTACCTCTCAGTGGTCTGGAATTTACCTCTTTCTGACCTATTGTCAAACTTTGTGCATGGATTTCATTAAAAAAGAGAATGAAAATCTGTTCTCTTCTTTCTTTGTTCTTCTAGTCATTTCTAAACTATACCTAATAGCCTCCCACCTTTTCTACACATTTCATAATTTTGTTCTCAGAATTATTTTTCTTTATTTACTTGAAGTCGTATTAATTATGAAACCGTACTTGCTCTGCTGTGAGCAGTAATAATTAGGTAATTTAAGTGGAAACCGTTTGTTTAGGCAATCACTTTAAGGTTAAAGCTGTTAATATATTTTTAGTTCCCTGCAAAAGAAATCTTAATAGTTTAAAGAAACTTTCATCTGTGACAGTCTTGAAATGGAGGCAATTCATGAAATAAAAGCTGTTTTTGCTTGGGGTTTTCCAGTTCTTAAAAAATTGACTGCAAAGGAAAATTTTTAAAAAGGTTGTAAACTTTAGAACTTGTTTACTGGGTAATGTTTGTTTATACTCAAGTTTGGGCCAGATACTACCCTGGGCCCTAGAAATTGTACAGAAGAAAAGAACAGGCCCTATCTTAAAGAAGTAATGAATTGGGGTGGGGGCGGGGGCAGTGAAGAGGAGGTTAAAGGGAATAGCAAATGAGTAAGCAAATTATAACGTGTTAAAGGGATTTTCACAGAGAAATAGGAAGTTATGATACTGCATTCCAGAACACAACAGAGATTGGCACAGGATGCAGAAAGAATGGTGACTAATACCAAGGGAGCCTGGAGAGACCAGAAATAGTGTCCCATAGTCAGTGAAGCCTGAGCCCAGTTTTGAGAGAATAATAGGAAATCTCCAGAAAGTCAGACAAGTAGAATATTCTAAAGAGAGGGAACCACATATAGAAAGATGCGGGTGGGGGGGTGGAGCATGGCACATTTGTAGAAAATCTATAAGAAAATGAGAAAGATGTTGAAGGTTGAGAAGAAGGCAGTGACTAGGTAACAAAAGGTCTTATTGCCATACTAAGGAGTTTGAATTTTATTCTAAAACTTACGGCATCAAGATTTTAAAGTAAGGGAAACTGCAGAACAGAAGTGATAATGTGTAGAGGATGAATTTAGGAGGTTGAAGACAGCTGAACAGGCTGAAGCCTAGAAGTAAGGGATGTTACAGTAATGGAATGATATGTGAAGGAGGCCCTAAGCTCAACGACAGTGGGATGAAGAATGTGTGGCAAATACTTATATAGTAAGAATAGATGGGGCATGATTTTTGCAATTAAATAATTGGGAAAGGTGAGTGAGAAGGGTAGATTAACTCCTAGGTCTCTGCCTTAGTTACCTGGATGGTTGGTGGCACAATGCACCAAGATAGGCAACATAGAGGTGAACAAGTTTGATTTTAATGCACCAAGATAGGCAACATAGAGTGAACAAGTTTGATTTTATACATGTTAAATTGGTTAGACAAATCTAAAAGGGAGATGCGAGCTGCATGACTAGAATTAAGAGGAATTAAAATATAATTGGTAGTGAAAATCATGTTATATGAAATTGGCCAGGAATGCATATAGATTAGAATGAGAAACAAAAGGATCATGGGTAAAACCCAGGAAAACATCAATGTAAGAAGTTGATGGAGGAGAAGGAACTAAGATGAAAGGAATGGCACTATCGGTAGGAGAAAAGGCGGAAGAGTGATGTCACCAAGTCCAAAGGAGTAATGAATCTCAGAGTCAGGTGCTACATATTAAGTAATAAGGAAAACGTAAATTGGTAACTAAGGAGATCATTGGAACCTTGGCAAGAGAAATTTCAGTGAAGCAGGGTGAACAGAAACCATATTATTCTAGATGAGATTATCGTGGAAGGTTTAAATAGTCGGCTGTTATAGACTGTTTCAAGTTTAATTGAGAAGAAAATGATTTAGGGAGCATTTCTATTTTAGTAATTGAGGCAATAATGTTATATACATATTGACAGTGGATTAAATAAGACATCACTGGGTGAGACAAATTTCCTGAAATGTTCCCTCCGAAACGAGGGAATTTGAGTCAGAGCATAGGTGCAGGAAATATCCTTAATCCCAGGAGGAAGGGGAACAGCCTACAGAAAGATGGGACTGCAAAGAAGTTTGATTTGGAGGTGAAGGTATTTCTGCCTGCTGACCGACTTTCTCTAAGGTAGGAGAGAGATCTCATTTTTTAAGATGTTGCTAACAGTAGTATTTCTGCATATTTGGGTGCTTAAAAATGTTAATCAAATTAATGAGTTTCGATCTTTGCTTTGGAGATTTTTAAGGAAGTCATGGCTCTAATTTCTTCCCTACTGTACTGAAATCTCTACTTTTACCAGTTCCATATATTTGACACTGTGTTACTCTTCGTTATTTTTAAGGAAAGAATTTGCTAGTGAACTAATGCTTGAAAGCTACTTGGGGAGGGAAAGAAAGAATACTTAAAAAAAGAGTGGTAAGTCTGAACAGAGACTGGAAAGGAATGTAGGAGTTCAACGGGTGTGTAGAGGTAGACAGAATGGCATTCCAAGTAGGGAGAAAAGCTTGTGCAACGGCAAGGAGGCATGAGAGGATATGATGTGCCCACTGTACTGTTGCAAATAGTATTTTTAAACTTCATTTTTAATTCGTTACTAGTATATGGAAATACAATTGATTTTTTTTGTATATTGTCCTTGTATCCAACAACCTTGCTAAATTTACTTCTTTCTAATAGCTCATTTGTAGATTCTTTTGGATTTTCTACATACACAATTATGTTATCTATAAATAATTACCATTTTATTTTTTCTTTTCCAATCATGATAGCTTCCATTTATTTTTCTTACATTAAAGCACTATATAGCACAGGCCAGAACAATGGTGAGTAGAAATTATAATATTCAGTATTTCTCCATTTAATCTGATGTTAGTTTTAACTTGTTGATGGATACCAGTTATCAGAATAAAGACATTCCCTTGTATTCCTCGTGTGCTATGAGTTTTTATCATAAAAGCAAGTAGTATTTTGTCATATCCATTTTCTGCAATGATAGAAATGATCATATTGTTTTTCTCTTCATTCTTTTAATAGAGAATTACATTGTCTGAATTTTGATGTTAACCAGTGTCGCATGCATGAAATAAATTCTACTTGGTCATGATATATCATCATATATTTGTATGTGTGTATAAGATCAGGTTTCTTTTTTAATAAACAGAAGCCTGATGAAGTGACCAAGATTGTGTTCTAAAAACTTGGAGCTGAAATTACCATCCCAGTCTGAAGGATGGGTGAAATAATTCCTGGAGAGGAAGGGAAAGCAAGAGTACTGTAGAAGCAAAAGCCCCAGAGGAAGAGTAAATACAGCATCTGTAGGGATCAGTAGAGAGACTGGCCTTGCTGGTGTGGAGGGCTCCTGACAGGTTAAAAGAAAAACATTTGAAATGAAAGCTGAAGTTTGGCTATCAGAGACCTTTGAATGGTATCTGACACTGTAGGAGTTTGGATATGATCTTGGCGATATTAATTCATTATATTTCTGAGAAGCAAATGGCCAATTTGAAGATTATGTTTTAGGAATAATGTTGGAGCAGATGGTTCAAAGATGATTTGATCATTTCTGGCTTGAGAAACTGACTGAAGCACTGATTCTTGTGCGTAGGGGTTTGGGAGAGTCTGTGAGAAGTGATCTTAGTGAGAACTAAAAAGACGATAGTTTTGTTCTTGGTGCCTGACAATTGTCCTGATATTTTGCCAAACACCACAGATGGTAAAATTCTTAATTAAAGCTGACATGGTTATATTTTTCAAAATCAAGGTGCAATTAGTCTTTCAAAATCAGAAGATATAAAATTCAGTTAGTACCATAGTTTAGTCTGTCTCAGGTTGTGAAATCAATTCTTTCAGTTATACAATTTCCAGGAGGTATAGAAAATGCTTTATTGTGATATATAACTTTTCTGTGAGAGTATTGGATAAACAGTCAAGAGAACTGTATGTTTTCCAGCCCCTATTCTGCTTCAGGTTACATGGTCTCTGGCCTTTTGAACTCAAGAAATTCCACCGTATTGATTAATATCCTGCTTTATGGTTATTAATGGTATGGATCAAGTCAAAAATTTTAAACATTCATCTTTGCATTTTTGTAGAAACATCAAGATGGGTTAAGGACAAAAAGAACTACAAAGAAATATTACTGATTTCATCATATTGTTAGTAACAATATTGATATATATTATTGGATAAAATAAATAGTTTTGCATTATGAATTACATTTTCACCCTAAAAATTAAATTGTTTCAGGAAGATGGAGTAGGCAGATGCACCTTTCCATATTTCTCCAATTAAGTACATGTAAAAACCTTGTACATTACATATAAAATAAACACAAGGGGACTTTGATGATTCTTGCCTCATATATCCCACACTTGGAGCTGAAGAAGCTGGGAACCCAGAAACAACAACAGACAGAGGAGATAGGAGGAAGGCAGAGAGGAAGGAAAGGAGAAGGGAAGGGAGGAAGGGAAGGAAAAAGAAAAGAAAGCCCAACTTTTCTACCCAAAGGACCAGGAAAGGGGCATCCTAGCAAGACAAAAAACCTTTCAGACAATAACCACTCTACTTCAGCCAAAGATCACAGAAAAAGTTGGTCCCATCACCATACACACCAGCAAAAGCCAAGCGGAGACCCTAAACTTCCACTCTTGTACGACTAAAGAGGGCCCATAAAACTCCCGCTGGATGGTGTCAGAGAATGCCGAGAGCTAGGATATGCATCCCGTCCATTCTGGCTGGTAATGAGCACTTTCCCCCTCCCAGCAATAATAGTGGAGACCATGTAGGGAACCTGGATTTCCATCTTCACCCAGCAGGGGGAAGACATCCCTCCCTGTTAGGACGGTGTCTGTGGAGGCCTAGTGCAGAGTCAGAACTTTCACCACTGCCCAGCATTAACGAGGCCACATTCCAGCCCCACAGTGTCATTGGAGGCCAAATAGGGAGCAGGAACAAGGCATATTTACCCCTCCCAGCCACAGTGTTATCAGTGAAGGCCTAGTGAGCAACCAGAACTCCTACCCCCATAAAGGCATAAAAAGGAAACTTTTATCTCCTGGGGTGTCTAGAGAGGCTAAATGAGAAACCTGAAACTTATACCCCACCTGGCCATCATGAGGTGGCACCTCCTTTTTCTTTGCTGGAGCAGTATAAAGCAAGCCAAATAAGAAGTTTCAAATAAGAACCAGAGTTTCATAATCATAACAAAAATGTTCAGGTTTTGACAAAAGATAGTCACCACACCAGGAACAGTCCTAAATAATCCATGAGTCAAAAAGGACATCTCAGAGGAAATTAAAATACACTGAATAGAATAAAAATGAAAACAACATACCAAAATTTGTAAGATAATAGCTGTCACTTACGTCAGACCCGAACAAAGTGGGCTAGGAGGCTGTGAAGGAGGGATGTCATGCTCATGTGTCTAAGAACTATCACGAGGACCTTCTAAAAACCCACAAAAAAATTTTCGCCTGCCCTACTTACACATCCTGTTTGTCCTGCACATTCTGCACATGTCTGTAAGAGGATTTATCACGGAAAATTTCTCAAGATTGCAGCATTCCAGATAAGCCACACTTACAAGAACACTTGCTTAGCAATGGCTGTCTCCAACGGTGAATTAACACTGTCTCCTACAACAAGCCCCTGTGTCCACTGATTTTTGTCTCAAAATAGCTTACATGAATCTTTGCCTTTAAAAGTTTCCCCTTGTCACAACCTCTCTGGGTATGCCTATGATCCATCATAGCGCATATATCCTGGATTGCAATTCTCTTGTTATTGCTGAATAAACTTTTTTTTCTGATAGCCTCCTTCCCTGTCATTATTGCAGGGTGACATAGCTAAAGAATTTCTAAGACAAAATGTATAACAATAAATGTTTACATTGAAAAAGAGGAAAAGTTTTAAATCAGTAATTTAAACTCCCACCACAAGAACTAGGAAAAGAAGGTAAAAATAAACCCAAATCAAGGAGGAAAAAAAATAACGTTAAGAGCAGAAGTCAATAAAATAGAAGATATCAGTGAATCAATAAGCTGATTCTTTGAAAAGATTAATAAAACTGACAGATATCCAGCAAGTCTGACAAAGTAAAAAAGGATAAGACACAAATTACCTATATCAGGAAAGAAAAGAAGATATCGCTATAACCCCTATGGTGGGAAATAAGTGGGTGTGGCTGTAAAAGGACAACAAGAGGGATACTTTTGATGATGGAAAAGAGCTGTTTCTTGACTATCAGTGTCAATATCCTGATTGTGCTATCAGGCTATACTATAATTTTGCAAGATGTTACCATCGAAGAAACCTGGATAAAGGTTACTCTGTATTATTTCTTTCAAAATTGCACATAAGTATACAATTTATCAAAATAAAACTTTTAAAAAAATGGTCAGCAGGCAATGCGGAGAAACAAATTTAACAGCGAATATGCCATGTATGTGTACAGTGGACCATTGAACAACATGGGGTTTGGGATGCTAGTCCCCCACATAGTTGAAAATCTACGTATAAATTTTGAGTCCCCAAAAACTTAACTCCCGATAGCCTATTGTTGACAAGAAGCCTTACTGATAACATAAACAGTTGATTGACACATATTTTGTATGTTACAGTATTACATACTGTATTCTTACAATAAACTAGAGAAAAGAAAATGTTAAGAAAATCATAAGGAAGAGAAAATGTATTTACTGTTCATTAAGTGGAAGTGGATCATCATAGAGGTCTTCATCCTTGTAGTCTTCACACTGAGTAGGCTGAGGAGGAGGAAGAGGAGGGGTTGGACTTGCTGTCTCAGAGTGGCAGAGGCAGAAGAGGTGGAGGAGATGGAAGAGGAGGCAGGAGAGGCAGGCACACTCGGTGTAACTGTAAAGAAATACCTCATAATTTCTGTCTTTTTGCTTTTTCATGTCTCTAAAAATGTTTCTATATGGTACCAGTCCTTCTTCCACTGTTTGCTTTAGTTTCAGTGCCGTATCACAGAAGAGTCCATGTTGTAAAGGAAGTCAAAGCAATCTTGAATAGTTGGAACCCTCTGCCAGATTGTCTAATGCCAATTTGTTTTCTGGCACCGCACCTGTATCTTCCTCATCATCTGGCTGAGAAGCACTGGTTCAGAGGCACTCATCTCTATCAAGTCATCTTCTGTTAATTCTTCTGCTGTGTTGTCTATTGGCTCTTAAATTTCTCCAAGAGCTATCTCTTGAAATCCTTCACCCCTTGCTTTTTCTTTTTTTGCCATATCCATAATCTCTTTCGTGATTTCCTTCATTGGCTCTGTCAAAAATGCCGTGAAGTCATGCACAACATCTGGACAGTTTTCTCCACAGTTTCAGGCTCGATGGCTTTTATGGCTTTTTTTCAGTGATGGCATCTTCAATGGTGTGATCCTTCCAGCCTTTCATGATCTCTCTGTTGGGGTTCTCTTCCACAGTATTGACAATCCTTTTCGTAGAGTACCGTGTGCAGTGAGCCTTTAAGGTCCTTAGGATCCTCTTATCTAGAAAGTGAATTAGAGATGTTGTGTTTAGGGACAAATAGACCACTTTGATGCCTTTTTTGTTGAACTCATGGGCCTCCAGGTGGCCAGGGGTATTGTCCAATATCAAAAGAACTTTAAAAGTTAGTCTCTTACTGGCAAGGTACTTCGTGATTTCAGGGGCAAAGCATCAACAGAACCAATCCAGAAGGAGGGTTCTCTTTGTCAAGGTCTTCTTGTTGTACAACTGACTGGCAGCTGGTATTTCTTTCCCCTTCAAGGCTCAGAGATTAGCAGCTTTATAAATAAGAGCAGTCCTGATCATAAGCCCAACTGCATTTGCATAAAAAAATAAAGTTGGTTTATCCCTTCCTGCCTTAAATCTTGGTTTTACTTCTCTTCCTTACTAGCAAATGTTCTTTGTGGCATTTTTTCCTCTCAAAATAGGACTTTCATCTACATTAAAAACCTGTTCAGACAAGAGAAATCATTTCTCCTCAATGATTTTCTTCCTTTTTTTTTTTTTTTTTTTTGAGACAGAGTCTCACTCTGTTGCCCGGGCTAGAGTGCCATGGCGTCAGCCTAGCTCACAGCAACCTCCAACTCCTGGGCTCAAGTGATCCTCCTGCCTCAGCCTCCCAGGTAGCTGGAACTACAGGCATGCACCACCATGCCCGGCTAATTTTTTCTACATATGTTTTTAGTTGTCCAGCTAATTTCTTTCTATTTTTTTAGTAGAGACAGGGGTCTCACTCTTGCTCAGGCTGCTCTCGAACTCCGGAGCTCAAACAATCCGCCCTCCTCAGCCTCCTAGAGTGCTAGGATTACAGGTGTGAGCCACCGTGCCCGGCCCTCAATGATTTTCTTAATGGCTTCTGGGAACTCATCTGCTACCTCTTGGTCAGCAGAAGCTGCCTCTCTTGTTATCTTGACATTTTTAAAACTGAATCTCTTTCTAAAATTACCAAACCATCCTTTGCTGCTGTTAAATTCCTCCCAAGTAGTTGGCACTAAATCCATGTCCCACCACACCTGGCTCATTTTTTTCTATTTTCGGTAGAGACGGATCTTGCTCTTGCTCAGGCTGGTCTCGAACTCCCGACCTCAAGTGATCCTCCTGTCTTGGCCTCCCAGTGTGCTAGGATTACAGGTATGAGCCACCTCACCCGGCCTGCTTTTTTTAAAATAATCATATTAGAATCTATAGGTATGCCTTCTCATAGCAATGCTTCACCCACATAAAAGCTGCATTTTCAATATGAGATTTTAAAAACTCTGTTTCCCCAATTGTGCAAGGTTTTCAAGGCTGCTGATGTAGCTGCAACAACAGCTCCATAAATTTCCTTTTCTTTTCTTATGGGGGTCTTACACTGGTTTCATTTATCTTGAAATAGTGGGCAACTGCAGCTGCAGACCTCAATCTAGGGTACATATCAAGCAATTAAATTTTTTTTTATAATGTCCCGTTCTTTCTCTGCTGCGCTTCCAGCATCACTAGTGGCACTTCATATGGGTCCCCTGTGTTACTCAAGGTTTACGGTACTGCATGAAGTATGAAAAACCTGAGAGATCACCTAAACAATTTTTTCTTTTTTAGAGAGTCTCACTGTGTCACCTAGGCTGGAGTGCAGTGGCTCGAGAGAGATCACTTTTTACTGCAATACGCAATTTACTAGAGAGATGAACTGCTCATGAGATGATTAGTGTCACACAGCATTTTAAGCAGATACATACAACACTTGAGCTCACTGCAATAGCAACAGGATTTGGTTATAAAATTATTACAGTAGTACAATATGTACCACAGTTAATTTTATGCAGTTATGACTTAATACTGCATCTTTACGTTTGTTAACATGTCTCTCTACTGTGAATGGTGCCATGTATAGTCTGTGTTTTGTGCCTAAGTTTTGATAAATTTTAACTTTTTATGACAGATTTGTGTATAATTTATGATAGCAAATGACAAAAAGACTAGTACCTATGATACCAGTGTGGACCACTGCTGGCGATGGCAGGGGGTTCTTGACCTCCGTGCAAGAAGGAATTCAAATGCTGGGTCATGCGTGAAGCAAAGACATTTATTAAGATAGAGTACAGAAAGTACAATGCATGCTCAGAGATGGCAGACCACTGACTGCTCCAAAGGAGGTTGCAGCCTGCATGAATTTGGGTTTTCCCTTTTCATGCTAATCCCTCATAATATGCTAAGCTGGGGGTGCAATATTCCTGGGTTTTCTGGGAAAGGGGTGAAGAGTTCCTTGAACTGAGTGTCCTTCCCCCTTTCATTCTATGTAGGGTAATTTCCAGGAGTTGCCATGGTATTTATAAACTGTCATGGCACTAGCGAGTGTGTTTTTTATCTTGCCAATGAGGCTAGTTCATTTAGGGACATTGTTGCCTCAACTGTGCACATGCTCCAATTAAAGGAATTCCCCTTAGATACGGATGTTATGGTCAGCTAAGCATATTCACATTCTTGTGGCTTTCTTATCCTGTTGGCCTTCTGATCCCTACCCCAACTGCCTGCAGATATCTGACTCCTATCTCATTTACACATTGTATGCATTCATGATATACCTTTTTCTTTATTTTTTATTTCTTTATTTTTTTACATTTTTTCTAGACAATGCAGTTCATATGGGAGTTTTTAAAAATTGTCACAAACCTCCAAATAATTTTACAATGTATTTATTGAAAGAAATCTACATTAGTGGACTCACACAGTTCAAACCCATGTTATTCAAGAGTCAACTATATTTTTAACCTAAATCTTTCTCCTGAAGAAACATCAGCTCTAATTTTAATAGGAGGAAATAAAGGGACAATGATCACCCAGCTAGAAAATGCTGGTGATGTAGGATTCAAACACAGTTATTTCTGAATATAAAAGCTACTTTATCATGGTGAACAAGTTTCAGTACAGGAAGAATGACAGATGGGTGAGAAAAGCTTGACAGGTCCAAGTCAGCCAAGAAGGTGAGTTTCCCTGCCCCAAGCCTCTATGGCTCAGCCCCAAACAAGCCTCATCCACAAAACAGAAAGGAATGAGGGTCTTGTCTGATTTCACATTTTATTGTCATTTCATTAGGTTGGGAGAAGAGGAGGAGTTATGAGTATATAGAATTGCAACACTTATAACTCTCATGTACAGTCAGGATGCAGGTTCAAAATTTCTTTAAGTTTGTTTGGGATCTGGAACACCACTGCTGCTGGGGGCTGAGGACTGCCTTGGAAAAGGCAGGAAATGGGCATGAAGCTGACCATGGAGGGCTCATGGCCCAGGGGTTCCATCCAGGTACCTGAGGATTCTGCATGAAGATCACAGCACCTCCTGAGGGGGTACGAGGATGCCACCGGCCTGGGGCTGGTACTGGGGAGGTGGAAGGTTGGCCGTTTCTGCACAGGGAGGACCTGAGAGAGACAGGCATGTGGAAAGCTCATGGGGGCATCACCCACCCTCTCCCTGGATCCTTGCCTATGGCCTAGCCCCACCCAGGTGCTGTGCCCATTTTGTGCAAGTCAAGGAGAAAAGTTCTCAGACCACTGATTTGGGCACACATGGAACCAAAAGGAAAAAGGCAGGCTGACCCTCAGCATCAAGTGCTACGTACAGAGGGAACCTGTGGGCAGGGCCCAGCCCTGTCATTCTCTCCCTGCTCAGGGCACACTGTGGTAGCTGCACCAGCTAATACCACTCGCTAAAGGACCATGAAGAATATGGAAGAGACAAACCTGAGAAGTGATTGTCCTTCCAATTACATCCCAAGATCCTGTGTAGGGCCTCTCCGTAAGGACACGGCAAGGGTTCGCTCCTTGGTTTCTGGTTGGCCTCGTGAATAGTGCAGTACAAATATTGTAAATTTATCATCATTTGGAGACCCTGTTGCCAGCTCTTCTTTATGCCCTTGTGCTTGAGACCCTGGGCAATTGCTTTTTGACAGTTTTTGATTCTTCTTCCTCACCCTCAAGAACACTTTCCGTTCAAGGAATTCCCATTCTTCCAGGAAAGTCTGGATGTCCTGGTCACTCCAAGACGTAACTAACTGGCCTAGAAAGGACAAAAGAATGTGGATGTGCTTTGGCATAATTCACGTGCACATTTGTGGGTTTCTCAGAGACCCTCCCTCTATACTGACAGGCCCAAACATGGCTTTATTCCATTAGTGGAAGATAATAAAACCTTAAATGAGAAGTTCAGGGATTCAGCATCTACCTGAGTCCTAATGCCCAAGCAGCTATCACTGAGACAGGTCAGGGAGCATCTGAGAGTCTGGGTCTTGTTCAAGTTCCATAAAACGTATTTCAGAAAACATTGCTGTCAATGTGGTATGATGGCACATTTGCTACCTGGAAGGGCTCCCCTGATGGGGGGCTCACACCCCTCCCTGCAGTGAGGCCTTTTACTGCTTTCTGGTCACCAGGGCTGTGGGCAGAGGCAGAGAAGTCTCAGGATCCAGAGAATGGGCCCATTATCCCCAGAGCTGCCCCATCTGGGGCTTGGATTAGCAACCAGATGCATGAAGATGACAGAGGTAGTGTAGAAGTTTCCTCTACCCCACACACAACTCTGAGAACATTGCACCTGAGGGCTTTTCATTCCCTGGGTTTCTTTTTCCTCCTTTACATTTTGAGGACTTCGGATACTTTTACTTGGAAGTGTCACCATCTAATTAAAAAAGAGAAAAATAGGATATTTTGTTGAATTCTCTTAACAATTTGCACTTGAATCAATTAAAGAATTAGCCAACATCAGTATTGAAAATAAAAATATAGTATTCTCAGCTCTAAGAACTGAGCTATGAAATATCTGATACTTTAAATTTATGAACAATCTCTGCCCCAAACTAATTGAACAATCTCTGCCCCAAACTAATGACCAAGAGATTATTTAAAAATCAAAGCAGAGGCAGGGCACGGTGGCTCACGCCTGTAATCCTAGCACTCTGGGAGGCCGAGGAGGGAGGATCATTTGAGCTCAGGAGTTTGAAACCAGCCTGGGCAAGAGCGAGACCCCATCTCTACTAAAAAAAAAAAACAGAAAGAAATTAGCTGGACAACTAAAAATATACATAGAAAAAATTAGCCAGGTATGGTGGCACATGCCTGTAGTCCCAGCTACTTGGGAGGCTGAGGCAGGAGGATTGCTTGAGCCCAGAAGTTGGAGGTTGCTGTGAGCTAGGCTGATGCCACGGCACTCTAGCCCAGGCAATAGAGTGAGACTCTGTCTCAAAATAAAATAATATGTAAAAATCAAAGCAGAGTTTCTGTATCTATCCCTTAAGTAACAAAACCCAGAATTCCCCTCTTGCATTAAAAAGGAAAAAAGTTAGACCAGTGGTTTTCAGACTTTGAATAACAGGCAGCCCAGTAATACCAGAAAATCAAAGGAAAGACATGAGGTGAACCTGACTTCTAACCCAGTTCAAACCTTCAGAGAGCTTCCAGGCCACAGCACAAGAAGAGAAAATTTAAACAGCCCAGCTGACCTCCTGGGCATCACTGTGGCAGGCATTGGAGAGGAGGGAGTCATATATGGAGAGAGAGAGAGAGAGAGAGAGAGAGAGAGAGAGAGAGAGAGAGAGAGAGAGAGAGAGAGAGGAAGAGAGACAGGGAGTGCACCTGTGAGTGTGAGAGCAAAACCCTGCAGATCTTCGAGGAGGTCTCTTCCTCCAAGCACAAGGGAGCACGTGAGTCAGAGGGAACTGCCAAGGCCAGGAAAGAAGCAACAGAAAGGAGCAGGCTGAAAAGTCTCTGGGGTCTCACTCAAGAAGAATTTGTATTCCCAGAACCTGAATGTAAAAAATCCCATAATCCTTCTGAGTGTTCAGAATGGTATTGTCTCAGCAGCGGGGCTGAATTTATTCAACCACAGACTGAAGCCTATTCTGGTCTCAACTAATGAGATTGAATATCCTCAAAAGAATCAAATTCTTTTGAAGTGTACCTTAACAGCATCACAGAACAAAGCTCAAAAGAATTTAAAGGAACATAAAATACCCAGCATCGAACAAGCTAAAATTCCCAAATCTAGCCTTCTTCAAAAATTACTAGGCATGCAACAAAGCATAGAAATAGAATTTACCACTAGTAGAGAAATTAATATATCTGGAAATGACACAGATTACAGAATTACTAGAGGAGCATTTTAAAGCAGCTCTTATTTATAAGTAGACTATGGTCAAGATGTACAGGAACGGCCAGGCATGGTGGCTCACGCCTGTAATCCTAGGACTCTGGAAGGCTGGGAGGATCGCTCAAGGTCAGGAGTTCAAGACCAGCCTGAGCAAGAGTGAGACCCCGTCTCTACTAAAAATAGAAAGAAATTAGCTGGACAACTAAAAATATATTAAAAAAATTAGCCAGGCACAGTGGCACACGCCTGTGGTCCCAGCTACTCGGGAGGCTGAGGCAGAAGGATTGCTTGAGCTCAGGGGTTTGAGGTTGCTGTGAGCTAGGCTGATGCCACGGCACTCTAGCCCAGGCAAAAAAAAAAAAAAAAAAAGAGATGTACAGGAAGCATAAGCATAAGGAGATAATTGGAAGATACATAAAGGACCTAAATAGAACTTCTAGAGATCAAAAATACAATGACAAAATTGTATGAAAAATCAAATTAGATGCACAATACCATTACAATTTTTGAAGGGATGTACCATCAAGTAGTTGAAAGGTGCCAGTTCTGAAAATGTCTACTGTGAGTCCTTGTTCAAAGTAGTTAACCATGCTGTGCCTCAGTTTCCTTCTCTATAAAATGAGTATAGTAATAACACCTTCCATCAAGTTTGCTATGAGGACTAAATGAGTTGATATCTGTGAAGAACAGAGAAGCATGAAGGGCACACTTTTTTGTTTGTTTGTATAAAACGGTGATTTTTTATATCCTGCGATTCTGTGGGTTGGCTTCGCAGTTACTGTGTTGGTTACAGGTTCACTCAAGTTGGTGTGTTCAGCTGGAGGGTCAGCTGGGTTGGAAGATCCAGATGGCTTGCCAGCATGGTCGGTAGTTGGCATTGAGTGTTGGCTGTCAGTCAGCTGGGCAGCTTCAGTTTTCTCCTTGTGGCCTTTCATATTCCTGTAGACTAGACAGATTTCTTCTTCACATGATGGTCTCAGAGCAATGTTCCAAGAGAGCAAAAGGCAGATGCTGCAAGGTCTTCAGTCCTACCTAGGCTCCAGAATACTCACAGCCTTTCTTACCAATGTAGTCTATTTGTTAGCAGGTGGCAAGGCCAGCCCAGATTCACAGGGGCAGAGACATAGCCTCCACTTCTGGACTGGAGTGGCAGTGTCACATTGCAAAGTAATTTATGACCATTACATGATTTACCATAAGTGGCTACATGTGCCAAGTATTGTGTTAAGTGCATTTAACACATCTCACTTAAGCCACATAACTATCTTGCAATGTAGGCATTTTTTTTTTTTTGCTGTTACATGTATGTATTATACAGTGGTGAAGTCTGGGCTTTTAGTGTACCCATCACCCGAAAAATGTACATTGTACCCCATAGGTAAGTTTTCATCTCTCACACCCTCCTGCCCTCGCCCTTTGCTCCTCTCTGCTTCTGCAGTTTCTGAAACCCATAGAAAGTCCAGCCACTTTTAAAGGCTTTGGATGTGATTGAGTCAGATCCACCCCACATTGTGTCCTTGTGATTAACTCAAGATAAACCAATTTACTGCTTTCATTACATCTGTAAAATCTCTTCACTACTATACCTAAGCCAGCATTTGATTGAATAACTGGGACAGGGTATGTTAAAGATCAAATAAGGCAGTGGTTCCAATGGTCTCTGGGCCTTATATTCCCAGATGCAAGATTAGACATTTTTACATTTCTGCAAGGGAATCCCTACCTACTCCCACCACTCCCAGATTCATTGTCATGAATTCAAGTTAATGAATCCAGTGATGTCCTTTGGGTTTGGCACCTGAGGATTGGCTGTGCATTGTGGAGGGTGGTTTGAGTGGGGGCTTAGAGGAAGAGACCAAGCTTCAGCTGGTCAAGGGTGAACAGGTGGTCATGGATGGCAGTGGTGGGTTGGGACCCTCTAGGAAAGGCTTAATTTGAAAGAGGAGTTTAGGGAGGGGAGGAAAGAGGGAGAACAGCTTATCTCTTTACAAGAGAACAGACTTGAGACTTGCATATGCCAAGGAGGGAGGATGAGGAGACTGTGCAGAGGGATAATGGATAGAACTGATGATGGGGAAAGAGAAGGCTGGTGCTGACTGTGCAATTGGGGTGAAGGGAGCAAGTGCTAAGCTTAGATTATACTGTTGGCTTCAGGATCTCAGATGTAGTCTGGGGGGTTATTAGGGATCTCATTCAGAATAAAGCAAATCTCGTAAGTACAATGGACTAAATGTTTGTGCTGCCCCAAGGTGGTGGTATTAGGAAGTGGGGCATTTGGGAGATGATTAGGTCATGGGGGGGATTATAGGCCCAAGAGAGCTCCCTCACCCCTTCTACCACATGAGGACACACACAGGAAAAAGAGTAAGAACCAGGAAGTGGGCCATCACCAGAATCAGACCTGCTAGAGCCATGATCTTGGACTTCCCAGCCTCTAGAACTGTGATAAAGTGCCTGTCATTTGTAAGCCGCCCAGTTTGTGGTATTTTTGCTGTAGCAGGCTGAAGGACTGAGACAGAAGTGTTCATCCCACTCTACCCAATCCTTCACATTTCTGGCCTTCACCTCATGGCTGAGCCTGAGAAGGTAGAGGCGAATGAGGTCGGGAAAAGGGCTTTGCAGTAGGACCTTCTTAAGGCACCTCAGATTCACTGGAGTAATCCTTGGTTCTTTCTATGTCATCTAATTGGGTCACATTCTCTTCATTTCCACAGACAGACACCGAGCCTCTTTCCTCTTTCCCGACGTCTCTATGGCCAGAAAACCCCTCACTATACTTTATGCCTCACACTCCACACTGTCCAGTATCCCCACACTAATCCACTAAAAGATCATGTTAAAAAAAAATCTGACAAAATTATACCTCCCTCCCCCTCATGCCTAATAAACTTGAAAACTTATTCTCTAGGCTAGGGCCCTTTGTCTTGTTGCAGGCAAATTGAAGCCCCAGGCACTTTAGCTCCACTAGCAGGGGACCCCACTGCTAGAGGATCCACACCCAGCACCACTCCCAACTCAGCCCCTTTTTAGGCTCCTTTTGTGTGAATAGCAGCTTTATCCAGGCTGTTTCTAAAACAGAAACGCAAAAAAGCTGTTCCTGAATTCTTACTCTCCCTCATCACGGCTTCCACTTAAGCAGAAAGTCCTAGCTTCTAAATATATGTGGAATTATCTGGGTTTTTTTCATGCTGTAATTAAAATAGTTGAGGCATTAAAGATCACACATTGCGTTCTAGTGGAAGATAACAGTTTCTATCATCCTTGGTATATAGACCAAAACTGTTTATAGGATTTTATTGAAAAGAGCAGCATCACATTTAGCTCTGACTCCTTAGGTACTCCATGAAATTGGTCAGCGGGACATTGTTGCTGGAGTCCTGGGGGTGGAGAGACAATGTCTGTCCCACAGCTACAACCCAAGATTGCCCCCACCAGTCAAGAGCGGGAGCTGGGCTCGGCGGCAGTGCAGTACCTGTCACACCTGGTACTGCTGTGTCCTTTCTGGGCCCAGAGAAGGGCATCACCTTTAGTGAGTAACCACCTCTGACAGCACAAGATTGCCCCTGTTTTCTCCCCAGGGGAAGAATCTGAGCTCAAGGTGGCTCCCTCAAATCCTGGCTAGCTCAATGTCTGGTGACATTGTTGCCAGCTCTTCTTTATGTCCCTGTGTATAAGACCCTGGGCAATTGCCTTTGACAGTACATGATTCCCCTTCTTTGACTCAAGATGAAACTAACTTCCAAGGAATCCCCATTCTTCTAGAAAACTCTGGATTTCCTGGTCTCTCCAAGGACTGGCCTGGAAGGGACAGAGAAATGTGTACACACCTGGGCATAACTCATGCTGCATGTGTGAGTGTTTTCCAGAGACCCTCCCTCCACACTGACAAGGCCTGAGCATGACCTCATGTCTATTGGTGGGAGGTGATAAAACCTTCAATGGGAAGGTCAGGGACCTGCACCACTGGGAGAAGTGCTGTCTAGTCCCTAAACTCACAGGCACGTCAGGAAGCATCTTTATGTCTGGGTGTTATTCAAGTTCAATATTGGATAAAGAAACCTGGAAACTTACAGAACAAAAGATTTGGGCTATGTACTTCCTGGCCTGATTGGGTTTTTCCTTCGTTTCAGGGCCAGGTGGTGTGTCCTCAGCAGGCACCTTTGGCCACCTTCCAGTCGCAAGGACTCTGTGGGCAATGATAGAACTCCAGACCTATGGATCCACAGACCCATCCATGGAGCTGCCTTGTGGGCCAGGTATGGGAACCTAGGGCTGGCCAAGGTGACTAAGGCTGGGGCAGAAAGTTTAGGAAAAAAAGAAAAGTGATTGTTAGAACGTGGCTACCTGAAGTCTTCTCTTGTCCTAGAGTTTCTTTTTCTTCCTTATTGTCTTAGGATTTCTAATAATTTCAATAGAGTCATCTCATTCAAAAAATAGATATTTTAGCATGATATAATCTGTTTATTCATGACTTGCCTATGAATCTGTTAAATATAGGAAATCAGAGTATTGAAAACAAAAATCTAGCCAGGCACAGTGGCTCATGCCTATAATCCCAGTATTTGGGAGATCGAGGTGGGAGGATTACTTGATGCCAGGAGTTTGAGACCAGGCTGGTCAACATAGAGAGACTCTGTCTGTATAAAAATTATTTTTAAAAATTAGCTGGACATGGTGGCACATGCCTATAGTTCCAGCTACTCAGAAGGCTGAGGCTGGAGGATCATTTGAGCCCAGGGGTTCAAGGTTACAGCCTGGGCAACAGAATGAGACCCGAGAATCCATCTCTTAAAAAAAAAAAAAAAAACCAGAAAGAAAAGAAAAGAAAATTCTAACATTCTTAACACTAAGAACTAAGCTAGAAAGATATGTCATTTTAAAGTAATAGAGAGGCCAGGCACAGTGGCTCACTCCTGTAATCCTAGCACTCTGGGAGGCTAAGGCAGGAGGATCACTTGAGGTTGGGAGTTCAAGACTAGACTGAGCAAGAGTGAGACCCTGTCTCTACAAAAAATAGAAAAATTAGCCGGGCATGTTGGCACATGCCTGTAGTCCCAGCTACTTGGGAGGCCGAGGCTGAGTAGGATCACTTGAGCCCAGGAGTTTGAGGTTGCTGTGAACTATGATGACATCACGGCATTCTAGCCAGGGTGACACAGTGAGACTCTGTCTTAAAAAAACAAAACAAAACAAAACAAAACAAAAAAAAAACGCCTGTAATCCTAGCACTCTGGGAGGCCAAGGCAGGTGGATCATTTGAGTTTAGGAGTTCGAGACTAGCCTGAGCAAGAGCGAGACCCCATCTCTACTAAAAAAATAGAAAGAAATTAGTTGGACAACTAAAAATATATATAGAAAAAATTAGCCAGGTATGGTGGCACATGCCTGTAGTCCCAGCTACTCAGGAGGCTGAGGCAGGAGGATCGCTTAAGCCCAGGAGTTTGAGGTTTCTATGAGCTAGGCTGACGCCACGGCACTCTAGTCCGGGCAACAGAGTGAGACTGTGTCTCAAAAAAAAAAAAAAAAAAAAAGATAAAAAATAAAAATAAGGTGCCTTAAAGTAATAGAGAATCTCAGTCTAAAGTTAATAACCAAGAATTTATTTCAAAATCAATTTAGAATGCCCCCTTCTGCCCAAGATGGAATAACAAGAACCAGACTTCCCTCCACCATCAAACAAGTAAAAAGTCAGAATAGCAAGAATCAAACTTCTTCAGACACTGGAAACAGGAGCATAAGACAGTGGTCTGGAGGCAGTTAACAAATGAGGGGAGCATTAGGGCTGCCCCAGCTGAGAGTCTGCAGAATTTCCAGGACACAGTGCAGCAAGGGGGGAATCCGACCAGGGTGTGAAGGTCCCCTGAGTAAAGAAACAGGGTTGGGAGTTTGAGGAGGAACAGGCAGCTGGATATCATAAGGCTGAGTACCAGAGAGGAGGGAGTTGCACAGAGAGAAAGCTCTGGACATTGGCATGGGTATGTGCTCAAATCTGTGTCCGGCACTGATCAGTGTATGCATGTGAGGAAATTACCCAGGCTAGGAAAGAATCACCAGAAAGGAGCAGGCTGAACAATCCCTGGGGCTCACTCAGGGCTGCTCCCAACAGCCAGTGTACAAAGACCTCCTGTCTGATGGATCATGGTGTAGAAGCTTCAGAAAGGCATTGCCTCAGAAGTGAAGCCAAATTTGCCTCTACTGGTCTGGCTTAGCAAAGCTTTAAAAGTATCCTCAGAAAGCTCAAACCATTTCTAAGTAACTGCATTTCTAGATAACTTTGTCATGAAACAAAGTCCAAAAATATTTAAAGAAACATGCACACAAAAAAATCTACCAGCTAACAATGTAAAATTAACAATATCTACCTCCCTGCCCCAAATTACAGGACATGCAACAAAGCTGAGAAGTACAATTAATAAGGAGAGAAATCAATCAATAGAAACATATCCAGAGGCAACACATATGAAAGAATTAGTAGACAAGGACTTGAAAATAACTGTTATATTCAGACTCCAAATAGTAAAGAAAGTAGAAGAAAGCATGATCCTAAGGAGATAAATGGAGAAAATAAAAATGACCCAGATGAAAAGATAATGACTGAGAGGAAAAATCAAAGCACCCTCATATTCCCATTAAAATCAAGATGAAGTGGCATAGCACAGAGGTTAAAGGTCATGAACTATAGAGCCCAAGTGCCAAGTTTTATTCCTAATTCTGAAAATTACAACTGGGGGATCCTGTTTCATTAGGGAAAGAAGTTATGCCTCAGTTTCCTATTTTGGAAAATGGAGATAGTATAACTTCCTTCAAGGTCGCTATGAAGAATAAATGAGTTGATATTTGTAAAGAATATAGAGGACGTTCTATGGGCTGTATAAACGCTTGTCAAATTAACTGACACATCACTAGCCAGGTTCCCATAAACACAGTAAACATATAGCTCCATCGTACCTTTTTTTTATTGCTGAGATTTCAACTGCACTCAACACTGAAATCCTTGGAAGACAAGATGTATCTTTTTTTTTTTAACCCACCCAGCCTAATTCCCCAACATATGTCTCTTGTCTCTGTATCTTCAGGACGTATTCTAGAACCCAGCAAAGAGGAAACGCTCTCTTAATGGAATTTTATTGCTATTGCTGTTGTTTAAAGGTTTTATTTTTATAATCACAAATAATTGTGGCTGATGAACACAAGAACCATAACCAATAGAGACTGTGCTCCAACTCAGGCATGGGTTCCTGCTGTGTAGAAAGCTGCTACTAGGAAAGCTAGTGGCAAATGCAAGAGCATATGGCAGTAATCTTCAAAGTTCAAAGTCCAAGGTGGAATCACAAGGTCAGAACAGTGGCTCAGATTGATCAAAGGATGAGGTCCCATGACTGCTCCTCTTTGGTTATGTGAACTAAAATAAAATTCTAAATTCCTACTTACTGAATGGACCCCTTCTTAGCCAAGGAGACCCAAGAAAAATCTAAAAACTGAGTTCCTGGCCACAAAGGGGGGTTGGACATGCCTCAGACAATAAAATGTTAGGTTATTAACAAGAGCTATGGCCATGCAGGGCAAAGTTTAAATCACCTGCAGGCCATCAACTTCCTTGAGGGATCTTTTGAGCTGGTACCTGTCTGGTGGCTTATCTCTGGTTAACAGACTTCCTTAACTTAAAACATTCCAAGCCTTTGGACAAAGCTTCATTTCTTTAATGAATTATAACTCAAAGAATATTTGAACCCACCTATAACCTGTAAGCTCCCCCACTTCAAGATGTTCTGCCTTTTCAGGCCAAGCCAATGTACACCTTCCATGTATTGATTTATGAGTTTATGTATGATTCTTGTCCCCATGAATATATAAAACCAAACTGTAACTTGGCCACTTGACCATATTTTCTCAAAACCTCTTGAGGCCAGGTGCTCCAGGCTGGTGACCACACACTTTCGGCACAGAATAAACCTCTTTATTTTACAGTTTGGGTTTTTCTCTGTTAACAGTCACTCCTTTACCCAACTAGTCCCAAAGGCACCTGTGTAGAACCACAGGGTTCTAGAAACCAAGTTTGAAGACCAGTGCTCTAGACAGTAAGGGAGAAGAGAGATGTTAACCTTCCAGATCATGATGGTGCACAGGGTCTCCATGTGTCACTGCCGTGGTACCTCCCTTCCTCCTCCACAGTGAAAATAGTTACCTCTCTTGTTCATGGTCCCTAAATTTATCAGGGGAAAGAACATGACCATATGAGTGAAACAATGCCAACTCACCATCAACTCATTCGATAAGCCCTCTGAGGGGCCACTGGACACTATGCATTGTGTATGAGTGGTGATCTGCAGCAAAAATGCCAGGGCTGAGCTTTAACTGAGTGTTTGTGGGTCTCCCTGAGCAAATACCAACCCCAACAGTGGCAGACAGGCTGTGTTCACAGGGAACCCCGGTCTACCACCAGGTCCGAATCATCACCTTTCCCCTCCTGCCTCTCCCAGAACAACAAATTCGCCTGGATTCCTTTGGTCTTCCACATAAACTTGAACTTCCCCTGCTCACCTTCCTGTCCTCCTGGCTCTGCCCATCAAATCCAGTCCCTCTCTCCTCCCCCTACCCCCATTACCTAGAGACAGTGGCCTGTCCTCATGCTTTGGAACCACCCCATGGAGCTCTGTGTGATCACATATGGGAACAAGGCCTCATGTCTGGTGTCCAGTGCTTTCAGTGGCATTAGTAGTTTTCAGCCCTGGCTGCACATCACAGCACCTAGGGGACTTTTCAAAAAGCGGATGCCCTGGCCTCACTCAGATTTTTATAATAATTGGCCTAAAGGGGGCCTGTACGCCAGTATTTTTTAAAAGCTTCTCAGATGAGCCTAATGCAAAGTCAGGGTTGAGAATGACTGACTGAGAAGGCCTCATTCAGTCCCCTTAAAGATACCTAAGGTCAGTACTTTGCTAAAGGTAAGTGTCTGACCTCCCCACTGAGACCATAAATTCCCTAAGGACAGGGACAGGGACAGGCTCATCACCAGGTGCCTTTGAGTCTGTGGAACTCCGCTTTCCCAAGTGCCTCCAATTGTACTTTTTGGAGCCTGAACAGGGTCTTCCAGAAGTCAGATGGTTCCTGCATTTTCCAGGCAGGGCATGTGTCCTATGACAACAGGGGCCTGGAAAGTGAAGACAAGAGCAGTGACCATGAGTTCTGCCAGCCCCAGGTGCTGCCCTGCAGCCTGGAGACAGGCAGGCAGTGGTGAGAGGAATGAGGGGTGATGCCGAGGGAGGCTGCTGTGCTCAGGCCTGTGGCTCCTGTTTGGTCCTTTGAGCCCTGGGCATTATCTCCTTCACAAGTGACAAGGCCTTCCTTAACACTTAACCACAGCATTAGCATCATAAAGGATCTTAAAGAGTAACTCAGTAGTTTACTTTGTGTGTGTTCATGTCATTTGATCTCAAGTATAGAATGGTGTAACAGCAGTTGATGTAGGGCTGTTTCATCACCAAGCAGAACTCGCTTGTGTTACCTCTTCTTAGTCACATCCCCCACCTCGTTCCTGTCCCCTGGCAGCAGCCACTGATCTGTTCTCCAGCTCTATAGTTTTGCCATTTTGAGGATGTTATGTACTTGGAATCATATAGTGGGTAACCTTTCATGAGATTGGCTTTTTTTCATGGCTTCATGCTCTTAAGATCCTCCAAGTAGTCACCTGTATCAAGTTTATTTCTTTTTATCTGTGGGTGGTGTTAAATTGCATGGGGTGCTAGAGTTGGTTTCATCATTCACCCATTGAAAGACATTTGGGTGGTTCCCAATTTGGGGCCATTATGAAAAAAGCTCTAGTGAACCTTCATGTACATGTTTTTTGTGAAGATAAGTTTCCATTTTCTGCGACAAATGCTGAAGAGTGCAATTGCTGAGTCATGTGGTAAGTGCATGTTTAGTTTTATAAGAAACTGCCAAACTATTTTTCAGAGTGGGTGTACCATATTATAATCACACCAGCAAGGTATGAGGGATCCAGTTTCTTTGCATTCTTGCTAGCATTTGGTGTCATTTTTTACTTTATCCATTCTAACAGGTATAGTGATATTGCATTGTGGCTTTTATAATTGCATTTCTCTAATGGCTAATGATGTTGATTATATTTACATGTGCATGGTTGTTGTCCATATCCTTCCCTTTGCATGATTTTAATTCTTTTAGATTTGTTAAGGTTTTATTTTATTTTAATTTTTAATTTTTTGAGATGGAGTCTTGCTCTGTCACCTGGGCTAGAGTGCCATGGCATCAGCCTAGCTCACTGCAACCTCAAACTCCTGGGCTCAAATGATCCTCCTGCCTCAGCCTCCCGAGTGGCTGGGATTATAGGGCATGGCAGGATGCCCAGCTAATTTTTGTGTTTTTAGTAGAGATGGGGTCTCATTCTTGCTTAGGCTGGTCTTGAACTCCTGAGCTCAAGGGATCCTCCCGCCTTTGCCTCCCAGAGTGCTAGGATTACAGGCGTGAGCCACCATGCCTGGCCTGTTAAGGTTTTATTTTCTGAAGCAAGATGTGGCCTACCTTGGTGAACGTTCCATGTGCACTTGCAAAGAATGTGTATTTTGTTTTTGTTGGATGGAGTATTCTAAAATGCCAGTTGATGGTGTTGTTCAGTTCTACTATATCCTTGTTGCTTTTCTGTTTACTGGTTCTATAGCTTATTGAGAGAGTAGTGTTGAAGTCTCCAACTATAACTATGGATTCAGTTCTTCTTCTGGTTCTGTGAGTTTTTGCCTCGTGTATTCCAAAGCTCTGTTGTTAAGTGCGTACACATTTAGGATTGTTGTATTTTCTTAATAAACCGACCTTTTATTATCATGAAATATCCTCTTTATCTCTGGTAATTGTCATTGTTAGGAAGTCTTATTTTTCTGTTGTTATAGTTACCCTCTCTTTTTATTAGCGTGTGCATGGTTGTATCTTTATCCATCCTTTTCCTTGTAACATACAGTTGATCATTTTTTAAATCCATTTAGTAGGCTCATTTCAAAAAATCCATTCTGAGAATCAGGCTCTTTTAATTGGTGTGTTAAATCCTTTATGTTTAAAGAAATTATTGATATGCTTTTAGGTCTACCACTTTATTACTTGTGTTCTGTTTATTCTCTCTGATTTTTCTTCCTCCGTTTCCTCTTTCTTGCCCTCTGTGGGTTATTTTCCCATTTTAATGTTACATTTTATTTTACCTATTGTGTTTTTGACTATGTCTCTTTATATAGCTTACATTGGTCACCCTAGGGACTACAATACACACATGTAGCTTTTCACAGCCTGCCCAGAATCACTATTTTACCCTTTTGAGTAGAATGTGGAGGCTCAATCAGCAAATAGACCCCTGGATTCTTACTCACCTCTGCACTGGTGTTGTCTTACGTTAGTTACATTTACATACATTAAAACCCCATCTGACAACTTTATAATATTTTCTTTGAGCCAGACAACATATTCCACACAACTCAATACAAAAAGAGTTTATTATATGTACCATTTCTGTTGCTTTTCATTCCTGATGTTCCAAATTTCCTTCTGGTATCATATCTCTTCTTTAACAGTTCTTTTAGAGTCCCTGTGTTTATTATTCCCTATTTTCCATCCTTATTTTTAAGATTTTTTAGTGTGGCAAATCTCAAACATCTACCAAAATAGAGAGAATAAAGTGACGAGCCCCGTGTACCACCATCCAGCTTCAATGGTCACCATGACCCATGTCATTTTACTTATACCCCTCACACTCTCCAACTCCGTTACTCCTGAATTATGTTGAAACAAATTCCACACCATTTGATCCATAATATTCTAATATGTTTATCAAAGATAAGGAACTATTAAAATATATAACTGTGCTGTCATTATTATGTTTAAAATGTAACATTTTAATTTCTTAATGTCATAAATATTTAGACAGTGTTTAATTTGGCCTGATAGACTCACAAATATAATTTTTTAAAAATCTGTTCACTTGAATCAGGTCCTAAATAAGGTGCATACATTCCCATTGGTTGGCCACTTAAGTCTCTTCATCTAGAGATTCCCCTTCTGTCACTTTCTCCTTGAAATATATTTGTTGAAGAAACCAAGTCATTTCTTCTGTAAATTTTCCACATTGTGGATTGCACTGGTTACATCCTTTTAGGCTCATTTAACAAATTCGTCTGTCCTAGTATTTCCTGTAGATTATTAAATCTAGAGGCTTGATCAGATTCAGAATTAATTTTTAGCAAGTTTACTTCACAAGTAGTCCTGTTGTATCATTGTAATTTAAAATGAATTTTAAAATATTTGATATGTCTGCTTCAATGAGAACTGCATTTCTTATTAATGCTTCAGTTGTCCCATTTTGTTGTCCCGTTTTGTCAATGGGAGCCTCTTCAAGTTGGCTCTTGAGTCCTTTTAATGTGACTCTAGGAATCTCCAAGAGCTTCCTTGTTCACCAGTATAACATTTTGTATACTTTCCTTCCCTGGCCAGGAATCAACTGTTTTTTCAAGGAGATATGGTTCCTGTTTGTGGAAACTGGTATGTAGAATCACAGTCTTGGCTTGGGGATTTCATGAGAGTCAGCTATGGGAATGTATTGCAGAGCTCCCACGGGAGCTCCCCCTGTCTTCAGGAAGGGTGTGCTTTGTGTGTCTGTAAACAGTATGGCATCAGCATTCTTTGGAGTTGGTGGTGGTGCCATTCTTCCTTTTCAATTATAAGTTGCCTTTTGTTTCCCTGCACCACTGTTAGGTTAGTGGCTACAGGTTGAATGGAGTGATGTGTATGTGGATCAGTGATATTTGGGGCCTGTCATTTACCAGTGGTGAGACACTTACACCTTGTGTTTCAAATAGGAATCATCATAACTATATTCTCCAACAAACTTGTACATCATGACTGACCACTGAATTTGTATATACAGTTGAGACCTCTTTTTTATTACCAAGTTCTTTTTCTACTGAAGAATAGGAAGAGGAGGGTGGGGGAACTGCAGGGTATGTCGACCCATTGAAGTGAGCCCTGGTCACTATCATTTGAGAGTCACTGCTTTCACCTGAAAGAAAGAGGGAGTAGTGGAGAGATTTCTAGCACCTAGAGAAGGGAAAATAGGAGGCTGGGAAAATGAAGGCTTCTGGTTTCAGACCCACATACAATGTGCCTCTAGGCCAGAGAAATCCTGCTCTCAGAAGTATGGCCTCGATCCTTTGTAGAAGCCAGGCTCAAGGTTCCCTTTCTTCCCTCTGGGACGCAGCTGATTGGGCCTCTCCTTTCATCTTCTCCTCCCTCCAGCTTCTAGAGACGTGGCTGAATTCCCCGAATGACCATGAGCAGCAACAGCCCGTGTGGTGTGCTCCCTGTGTTCTTGGCTTTACCATAAAAATGAATAACTTCCAAGTCAGTGGCCACCTGCCCTAGAGCCTGGGCCCTGGTGCCCCCTTCTTGTCACTCTGACCCCTACCCTTGTCCCCAACTTTATCACATCTATCACCTGGCCTCTGACACTCAGCTTCACCCTCTGCCCCTCACCCTCCAGTTTCTCACATCTTCCATATGGTCTTCCTGTCCATCTGCCAATTCAATTTTATTCTACAAGCTTCAGCCTCCATCCACCTCAACGAGTAGTTACTGGACACTCACTGTGGCCAGGCTATAGTGGATACGGAGATGACCAGGACAGTTCCCTCAATGCCATGATGAACACAAAAACCAAATGAGGTGGGAGAATATATGGAAGCACAAATGATGCAAGAGAGGGAATCCAGGAGAACTTCACAGAGGACGCATTTGAGCTGGTCTTGAAGGATGAGTAGGGTGTCAAGAGGCAGAGAAGAGGGAATAGGGTCAAGTCCTGCCCCAGCTATGCTGATGTACGTGCTTTCCAGCCATACCTCATCTGATTCCTTCGCTGTTCCCTGCACCTAGGACTGCACTGCTCAGGACTCTGGCACATGTGTCCCCTCCTAGTTTTTCCCCTGTGACAGCCCAGCCTGAAGGAGTAGCTGGGATAACTTGTGCCTTCTGGCTCTCCCCGCCAGGAGGAAATTCAGTTCACCTGGCTGGGGCAACTGGTGAGGATGCTGAACGTGAGCTGCCAGGACCCAGTGGACAGCGTCTGCTCCTTGTCTGCCGAGCCCGTCTACAACCTCTACTGTATCCTCCTGCTGCAAAAGCATATGCACAGCCTCTCTCGTCCCTCCTCCAACCTCCCCACATGCTCCGTTCCAGAAGAGTGAGGGCCTAGAAGTTACCTGATCATGTCATTTCCCTGGAGAGACCTGCCCCCAAACACCTGCAGTGACCCTTTGGGACAAAATACCTGCTCAGGAAAGAGTTCTTTTGACTTAGTTCCTCCCCACCAGCTGAGCTTCATAGTCGTACCCAATTCTACCTCTGCTCTGAGGCAGCAAAGTGGGGGCTCCTTAGACAGGAGCCATCAGCATCCCATATGGTGATGTCCACTCTTTCCCTGCCCACCCCCACCTCTCTCCAAGCTGGCTTGGCTCAATAGGTGCCTTGGGCTAGGCGGGGATCCCTGAAAGGTGGGAAAGGGGGCCTAAGAAGCCTTCTGAGTGTCTGAGGGGTGGGTTGGGGTCTTTGTTTCAGACATGAGAAGGAAAACATAAGGGCTGTTGGAGGAAGAGGGCAAGAGTGAAGCTTGCAGTGCCAGCACCTTCTATGACAACACCTTTCAGATTGGCAAGGTGAGGGGGTAGGGCCAGGACAACGTGGGGAGAGCTGGGGCCTCTCATTTATGTAATGTTGCAGCCCCCTCAGGTGAGACTCTTGTATCCCACCTGCCGTCCCTCTTTGACGGGCTGTGAAGGTTTTTTGGGGGGGGGGACTGTCCCTGTGTGATGGAAGGCCCACTTGTGGGACTCCCATACACACTCCCTTGAGCATCCTGGGTCCTGACCTTTCGTCCTGGCCTGTCCCCCAGAAGCATTTGTTTCGTGGTCCTGATGTTTCCTGAGCATTGTATATCCCAGCTCCTGCTTCAAAGACATGGCGCTAAGGACCCCAGCCCCAGCCCCTCCCTCCCATTGCTCTGCTTCTGCAGCCTCTGACATCTGAGCCTCACATTGCACCTGAGGTCAATGTGTCTGCCTCCCACCCCAAAGACTCTGGCTGTGGGGACAGTGTCCTCTGGGAACTCAGCAGACAGCATAGGCCTAGGACAAAAGGACATCTTGCTCCCAAGAGGCATTCTCTCTCATCCCCTTCCCAGGAAGGGTAGTCTGGGCCATCTGAGGCAGGGGGCCTGGGCAAGTCCAGATTGACGGCCCACGTTGCAGGTGTTTGCAGAGTACTTCACCCAGATCCAGCTCTGCAACCTTGTGCTGGAGGCCATGGAGGGCCTGACCGACAGCAAGGCCAAGTTGTCGCTAGCTGCCGCCCAGCTGATGAGCGCCATCATGGAAGAGCTGGGCAGAGACATGATAAAGGTATCGTGGCACTGTGGCAAGAGCACTGCCCTGCAAAGCAGGAGCCCTGGGCTCTCTCCTGGCTCTAGTACTAACCAGATGCAGGACCCCCAGCACGTCCCTTCTCCTCTGTTGGTCTTAATCCACTCACCTATAAAATGTAGGCTTGGACTAGGTTTTTCTCTGTGATCCCACTGAGCTGTGACATTTGTAATCCTGAGTGCAAAACTGCCTCCTGTGCTGGAGTCTGGTTCCTCACTTAACACCACCATGTGCAGGGCTGTAGGTGGTTGGAGTGGCTAATGGCCAGAGCATGGGGAAGCATTGTTGGGGGCATTCACCTGGTCCCCTGCGGTGTCAGGGGCTTAGACTGTGGATTACAGATCAACAAGCTCATGGAGTGACTCTCACCTTTGAATGTGTTGTCTTTTTGTTTGTTCGTTTAGTTTAGCAGGGAAGATTTGGAATAACAATCTACATCTCCCACTTCACTGAAAAAAACTTCCAAATGGAGTCACCTAGCACACCTGTCTGAGTGGCCACTGTCCCTTTTATAGATGGAGCATGGGCTCTCTCAAAGCGTCCTACTCTCTGAGTCCCCTGACACCCATTGCCTTCACTCACTTGTGTGACCTGCCTAGCCAGGGCACCAGAACTGGAAGGACGTGCTGAGGGTGTCTGGGAGCACCACACTGGAAAGGGCTTTCCAGGGCTCTGTGCTAGGCACTTGAGGGCCATGACAGAGCCTGGGGCCCCCAGCTCCAATGCCCAATTGACCCTGCAGTTTTGAGGGTTGAAAGTTGATCGAAAGTTGATCCCAGCTGTTAGGGGAACCCCTGAAATGTCTGCAGGGCTTTTGCCTTCCCTTCTGGTGGACTTGCACCGCCTGAGTAACCTGGAAACTCATCTACAAACTCTGGGGCTGTGGGCAGGCATTTGCTGCAGTGGCCTTGGCACCAGCTTCTGCAGTGTATTCTGTGGCCCCTGCTGATCTGGCCTCTGGAGCCCCAGAACTCTGCCTTGGGAAGGGAGCCACTGGCAGGTTTCAACTAGGCCCATTGAGTTTGGAAGTTGATGGAGAAGGAAGGCAGGAAGGAAGCATGGAAGGAGATATGGGGACTTCTGGCTCTGCCCTGTAGGTTGAGGAAATTGTGGAGCGTGTCCTTAAGCAGCTCAACTCGAATCTGGAGCCCAGCACAAAGGAGGAGACCCTGCAGGCCATGCGTTCTCTGGCTGGCAGCAACACCTGCACTGTGGTCCCTGTGCTGCCCAGCAAGCCCCTGCCCTGGGACAGGTACCTCTGCCCTGGCCCAAGGGCACATTCTGCAGTGCAGGGAGCCCCCAGTACCTGGCCCCAAGCCCAGACTAAAAGTCACTCTGCAAGGATGCTGTCTGTTTCCCTCTCTTTTCTTTGATCCCAAGTGAGCCTCCTCTCCATGTCCTCTGGCCAATTCCGCTCTGGTCTCCCTCTAGTCCCTGAGAACTGGCTCTTCATGGGCCTGAGACCAGACTCGTCCTAGGAGTGTAATCACCAGAGCTCATGACATTGCTGTCCCTGGGTCTTGCAGCTCCACTATGGCCCGGTGGAAGACATTTGGCACCCAGCGAGAGACACCACACTCAATGCCCTGCAACTGCTCACTGACATCCTGGAAAGGACCCATTCCAGAGAGGACACAGTGGAGAGGACACAGGAGAGGACGCGCAGCCTGTGGTGGTCTGTAAAGGGAGGAGGGGACCTAGGATGTCCTATTCTGGGAGCTTGGGGGCAGAGTTGTGGATCAAAGGGCTTGACCTCAGGGGTCAAGCAGGTACTGGGGAGGGGCAAAAGGAGAAGGTTCTCCTCACAGGAGCACTTTAACCTCCTTCTGGTGCTTTGGGATCTAAAAATGCATGGTAGAGAAAGAGTGGGGATCAGTCCCACAGTATGAGCAAGGAAACTGCCAGGCAGGGCCACCAGCTTGTGCTCTCTCCTGATTCTGGGGCTGGCATCATTTTACGGGAAGCCTGGGGGTGTGGCAAGGGGCATAGGAGAGGAGGAGGTTTGGTTGCCTGGAGTTAGTGTGGACAAATATGCCAGAAATCATCTTCTTCTGAGCATTTAGAGCCAGTTTCCTTTCCATTTCGAATGTCAAGTGAGCAGAAGAGGAAGCCGATTGCATGAGGGTGGCCCCCTCGTTTCCCTAGGGGTGAGGTGTGGGGTATTCAGTCTTTGGATGTTTCTTACAAGCCTGGCTCACAGTGAGCTGTGCCCACTGGCCAGTGACAGGGAGGGACAGGGTGGGCTTCCAGCCCGGACTTTCACTGCCCAGGCCTGGTTCATTCTGATTCTCCCCTCCCCAGGTGACATGTGCCTTGTGTGAGATGCTGTCAGAACCCCTGTGCTACGAGGCTGTCCAGGAACTCTTCCCAGGGCTGTTGCTGGCTGTGCTATGTCATCTCTACTGGGTGACTGAGCAAAATGCTCCCCAGAAGATGGTGGTGTTCAGCCAGGAGGGGGCCCCGGGCAGCGAGAGCAAGTCCTTTAACCCCACTACGTAAGCCTCACCTCCAGGTGGTGGAGAAATGCGAGTCAATTCCTGAGAGCCCTGGATGACTATTAATATATGCTGATCTATTAGGGACACAAGGAAGAGAAGAGGAGGACATGGTGTGGGTGCTGCAGCATCAGGTACTGGAATATTCTCTCAGATTTTCATATTTCTCATTACTTCTTTCACCATGTGCACTCTTCTACTGACTTACACTAGGGTTCCTACCCACATTCGTAATGCTACACATGAATAGGTTCAGTTAGATGGTAGAGGACAGGGCCAAGACTGTGTCACCCCCTTCACTCAGGCTGGCCATTTGAATCGGCCTGTTGGCCCGAGTTGGCTTCCTCACTAGCTGCCCCATCTTGTGCAAGTCCCTACTGGAATTCAGTTTTCTCACCTGTGACTTGGGGGTTGTAATCCTAAATAAGTGGTTGTCATACTTTTTTTTAACCTCAGAACATTTGATTCCAATGACATCTGAAATGAAAAGGAAAACAAATGGAACCAATAAAAGGAGAGACACTCGGATTAGGTGGATGTGAAGGTGAAGCGTGAAAGCAGAATTTGAAAACCATGGCACTAGGACATCACTGTAGTGTCTTTCGTAGGACTCTGTGGTTGGAAGAGGATTGGGGTCACAGGGTGAGTAGACAGGCAATTGGAGATGAGGCCATAGATCCATGATGTCTTGTCAGCAGCAGGGCAGAACCCAGCTACCAGGGCTGATTACTGTCTCCAGCTAGCCAGCACAGGAATGCAACCCAGGGCGTAACACCTTGTCCATCTTTCTGTCTTTTTCTTTTCACAAACCATATGGTGCTGGCCTTCAGCTGTGCCCTGGAGGTAGTGAAGTTGGTGCTACTGGCAGCTGCCTAGAAGGGAGTGGTGTCCTACGCAAATGACCACCACTGCTGGGACCTTCTTTTCCAGCTCCTAATCTTTCTACATATGGGTCACGGACCTGACAAGGTGGAACCACTTTCCCAGTGCCCCTGGCACCCCTCTTACCCCTGACCCCAGCCTCCCAGGTCCCAGCACTCAAATATAGTAGCCTTCTACCCTCCCTCCCCCACCTCCCAGCTCTCTGCTCTCCTGACTCCTCAGCCCTCATGTCTTCCCTATTGTGTGCACACTGGCCCCTGGCCACTGCCCCACTCCCAGCAACTGCCTACTTCCTGTGTCCCATCCCAGCACAATGGTTAAGATATGTGACCCCTCCCTTCTTCACTGAATCATGAGCCATGTCCAGAAGTACCTCTACAGTGTGGATAAGGGTTGGAAAATCCTGGCCAGGGCCTTCTATGCACAGGTGAGAGCTGGGGAGAGCCCAACAGCTGTAGCCATCCCCTTCCTGTAGCTGAGGGACTTGACTGTTTAATAGGAGGTTAACTAACTTGTCCCAGGAAGGAGAAAAAAAGAAAATCAAGCCATCTCAATGGCGTTCCCTTCCCTGGCATGTCAGCGGACTGGTTCAAGGAGGCCAGGATTGCTGGGAAAGGGTTAGCAGTTCTAGTCCTCCCCAGCAATGCAGGATCCCAGCATCCGGCTCCAAATTCAAGCCTCACCAGCATTACCCCCTAAGCCCTTCCCCGTAGTCTCCACCCCATGTGACCAAATCTGCCACTGTTCTTACCTAGACACAGTACTTGCCTGAGCAGGGGCCTGAGGGAGGGCTCGGGGAGCACAGGGTCCCCCTGACCCTCTCTTCCATACATAACCGTGATGTCCTGCCCCTCAGCTCCTCTAGCACCCAGCAGTGGTGCAGACGCTGACGCACCGGTCTCTGGGCACTCTAACCCAGTGGATCAAGGATCCCAACCTCATCGTGGAGGAAATTGGCCTGCGGGGAATCAGTAACCTGACCCTGCACCCAGGATATGTAAGAGTGGGGAAGGGCCCAGTGGGATCACCTGGGAGTCCGTGAAGCATCTGCTTTTCCTTGTGGGTCCCTCAGTTGCCCCAGGTTTAGTACATCCCACCCCTCATCAGAGGACATCACAACATTCAGTGTGTGGGCCTCCCTAGGAGTGCCCTTAAGCTGCCTGAACCCCCTGAGCCTTCATTTCCTTGGCATGTCTAGCCCCTAGGTTTCCCACATCTATTCCTTTTAGGCACCATCTATGTGCTTTAAGTCCCCAGAGTGCTGCATGATCCCCAGGTGCTGAGTGATTTCTGCCTTCTTCCACATAGTCAAAGGTTCTCAAGAACTGGTTCCATTCTTACAAGGCTTCCTGAATGCTGAGATGTGGGTGGCCGTGCAGGAGAGCCAGCAGAACATCATGCAGCATGGGCGGGACAAGGACACCCAGGGAATGTTCTGCAGCATCTGCCAGCACCTGCGTCCCCTCATCAATGATGTATGTGCCTGCAGCCCTAGGAGCCCTTGGGAACAATATGGGCTGGGGCTGAGGGCGAACCCTGGGGCTTAACTAAGGGCTGGGCTAGGCCAAGGGCCTGTGGCCCAAGGCTGAGATAATGGAGGGATGGATGAAACTCCTGACCACATGGAGCAGTGCATAGGACATGTCGCAAGTGTGTTCCCTACCACATCCAGAAGCAGCACATACCTCCACTTACTCTGCCCCCAGAAGTTCCCTGGAGGAGCCACTGGACCAACAACTGAAAGCTCACACACTGGTATGAAGTTGGTGCTCACTCTAAGGACCCAGACTCCACTCATGGCGTGAAGAGGGGAGAGAACTGATGGCTCTACTGTTCTCCCACATAATACAGGGACTTTAGAACGCCAGGGTCCTTGTGGCAAGAGAAATCTGACACTCAGCAATTTGGACTAACAGACCAATAGCAGCCCTCCCCATGTCTCATCCTTCTTACAGATCATGGCATCTTACAGCTGGAGGGAACTCAATGTCCCTGAGACACATGTTGATGGGAGTCCTGTTGTGGCATTTGTAACTTGTTTGGCTTTTGAACCTTAGGTTGGAATTATTTTGGTATAGGTTTCATCTCCTCTATGACCCTGGAAACTCCCAAATGGCTAGGTCCATGTCTAACTCATCCATTTTTCAGTTACTTTAAAATTCAGCACGTATACTATCCTTGACTTAACAAAGCCCAAAGGTAGTATCTTTTCCCTCCATCCAAACAACATAAAGACAGGAATGCTTTAATTTTGATTACACCTTCCCCGATTATATATGAATGTTGTCTAGTATTTTAGTTCCACCTGCTTATTAAATCTCCAAATGTGGTCTTTATATCATCATCATCATTGTTATTATTTTATACAGTCAATACTTAAGTAGAATTGCCCGTATGTTTATAAGTCTCCTTACTTAACTTTCCTTCTTACAGCTCTTTCCTCCCTCTGGGAGTCTGGTTCCCCCTTCCTTTCTGGCTCCTTGAGTGAGGGTCTGAAAGTAGTAAACATTTTCAGTCTTTGTATGAAAATGTCTTTATTTTGCCTCATATTTGTCTTTAGTTAGTAGTTTATGATGTAAACATTACAATATTTCTTGCATGCTGTCCCTTTCTTTTGTAGTGTTGGTTTTCCTCAATGTTTGCCGATCCTTGAAGTGATTTCTGGCATTTTTATGCTAGAGATTCTCGGCGGTCCCTCTGTGGAAGCAACGCCCACTACTGCAGCCTGATTTCGGTAATTGTGGGGAGCATCCTGGGATAAGTGGACAGTCGGATGTGCCAGTGGCCAGTCTTTCGACTCTAGGGCTCCCTTTATTCCCTGGGGGATATCAGACACCCAGGGAACTGCCCCCTCTCTGGTCTGGACACCACACTCCCTGCTCTGCTGGGGTGTTCCATGCCCCTGCTGCTTGGTCATTGACAAGGGGGATATCAGGAGGGAGCAACTGAAGGAGGTGGCTGCACTACAGCCCCTAAACCACCACCTGTTGGTTGCCCAAGATCATCCCTCACTCCCTGTATCACAACCCCTGCGCTTAGAGCACTCCTGGAACCTCTGTCACCTCCTGTGGTAGTATTTTCTTGCCCATGCTCTGGGCCATAACTTCTACTTTAATTCCAGTTCTGTCTACTGCTCATCTTTCAGGGATACTCTAGGCCTCTGGAGGGGAATGAAAGAACTCCACCTCATATTTCAGATCCCTTATGAATTCTAAAAACATATTTCTTCTCTTTCTCCTAGGCATGGGATGACTGCAGCAATGCGCAGTCACCCATTTTAAGCTACCGTGCATGTGACATTTTCCTCTTTGCTTTTGTCATTAAAGTGCTAATAAGGAATCATCTCTCTGTTTAGCCATTATGCTGTAATGCACACGTCCAACTTGTTTAAAAGCCTGCCTCTGTGTTCAGGAACTATCTGTGTTGTCCTACCATGCCTCTGTCATTTGGCATTGTGCCTAGCTCATGATAGGTTTTCAAGAAATATTTGTCTGATTAATATATAATATACTCCTGAAAATGTACAAAACTTAGCTGTTTGTGGTCATTATTAATTCATATAAGCTAATATAGACTTAAACAGCTTTATTTGCAGCATAACTAGGATGAAAATAAGCATTTTTTAAAATTTGGCATGCTAGAGCTAAATCCTTAGAAGGGAAGAAAGTTACAAGCTGTAGATGTGGTCCATGGTAGAATTGAAGCCATGATGTTGGTTGCCCTGGCACTGTGCCTACATGAACTGACTTCTCAGCTCTAAGGTCTAAAGGGAATCACTGAGAGACACAGGCAGTGTGGTCTCCACAGGAAGTAAGCAGTGCAGCCAGTGCACTCTGGACACGCACATTGAGATGGGGATGGAAGGAAGCCAGGCCAGGCAGGGCCAAGGAAGCCACCCACCTCCTCATTTCCATTTTGTGCTCCATGGCAGAAGAGGGAGTTGGTGAGGACCGCAGCCACCTCTGCCCTGGGCCACATGCTGGGGCTGGACATGAAATACAAGCCTGGAGCCACAATGAAAAGGGAATTGTATAAATTTCTGCTCCTGTTGCTGCTGAACAAGCAGGAGAAAAACAGCGAGGTGGTCAAGGTACACTGGTTGTCTCTGTCCTGCCAAGCCCAGGCCTGATTCATGCCCACTTGGTGCCAGAGCAGAGCCCCTTGCCTTCGGCTCTGTCCTCATGAGCCTGGCCGTGGCTGTGCACTCTATAGCCACCTCTGGCATTGTCCTCTGGGCTGGCCCTGAGCACTCTCACCCTCTCTTTGTGATGTGGGGGCTCCCACTCAGCCCCTGGCCTGGGCAGTCATAGGACTGGGGCCTGGGGGTCCATTCTCTCCACTCACAGGCCTGTGGAGGGGCCCTCACTGAATGGGCGAAGGTGATTGGCTGGGCGTCCCTGACCCACACCTTGCAGCACACCACCCTCAGCGACCACCTCCAGGTGTTACAGGACACATGCGCGTACCTGGTAAGTGACAGTCTCAACGTTCATCCTGGGGATAGAACAGTGGGCTCAGTGTACAGAGGGGGCAGGTGACAGATATGTTCCTTCAGTTCCTGATTCTCATTCTTTAGCATCCGTTGCCCCTGAGAACAGTCACCTGGGAGGCCAAGCCCTGGTTCTCTGCACTTGAGCCTCGTGGCATCCCGATCTCTTCCTCAGAGGCCAGGAACATCATGCTGGGTTAGTGGATGACCAGAGGACACAGGTCTCTGGTTAGAGTGGCAGGAAGCCCTACGGGCAGGAGCTGTGGGGCTGTGGCTCCTGCAGTCGAGAACAGGCCAGAGATCAGGAATCCCGGTTGAAAAGTAACCATTTAAGGGCTAAGCGAGTAGGTAAGGAAATTATGCAAGTAATTCTGATATTATGAATCCCTTACATAGACAGAGCGCTTTACAAAGCACTTTTACAGCCATTTCCCCATTGACATCTTACGATTATGTCAGGGAGGCTGGGCAGGTTTTCCCTCAACTCTAAGGAGAGAACAGTGAAGCCAGGAAGTGCCAGGGCCAGTATTCAAACCTGGGTCTCCTGGCTCCATGTCAGTTGTGTTTTCCATGTCAGATGTGTTGGTAGCCAGGAACAAAATTCCCTTTATGAACTTCCTGCTGAGTGTGTGCTATTGCTGGGCGGGGAGGGATTGGGGGGTCTGAGTGTGCAGGGTGGAGCAGTTGAAGCTGCTTGGAGACAGACTGCTGCTGTGCACAGTGTGGGTGGGTGTGGGGGCTAGAAGGTCTTTAGTAGAGTCCCCAGTGGCCCCTGTCCTGGTCAGCACAACCCTTTTTGGCTACACAGGTCCACAGATGCAAACACCAGCATGTAGGGGAGTTGCTGTCCCAGAGCTTTGAGTTCCTGGAGAGCCCACAGACCTCCCTCAGGGCAGCTGCCCTCAACTTCGTAGGTAAGGAGGGCATCCTGGAGATTCCTGCCAACTCTTATCAGCAGGGGGACCCTCCTTGACCTTCTGCTAGAGGCCAAGCAGACCCACGGCATGCTGAAGTAGGTCACCTCCTGTCCCAGCCTTGACCTGATGAGAGAGGTTGACCTGTGGCCAGGCCTCAAATTCTGCTTTAGACAGGCTCGGGGGAGGAAGAGGAAGCTGTGTGTCCTACCCCAGACCTGTGTGGGTCTCCCCACCATCTGGGCACTGCTTTGTTGGGGAGAGAGCCACAAGCATTGGAAATGGGAAAAAACTATTGCTTCCACTGGGGCCCTATAGATGTTCCAAATTATTTTTGATTTGAATTATAGTAGTAGTGAGTATTAATGTTAGAAAAACTAAAAAATTCTGATTTGCAAAGAGAAGAAAATAAATAATGCCAAACTTTCATCATTTGAATTTAACCACTGCTAACATTCTGGAGTTTTTTCCTAAGAATATACTATGTACACAAACACATACACATATACATAAGCACTTTTTTTTTTTTTTTTTTGAGACAGAGTCTCGCTTTGTTGCCCGAGCTAGAGTGAGTGCCGTGGCGTCAGCCTAGCTCACAGCAACCTCAAACTCCTGGGCTCAAGCAATCCTTCTGCCTCAGCCTCCCGAGTAGCTGGGACTACAGGCATGCGCCACCATGCCCGGCTATTTTTTTCTATATATTTTTAGTTGTCCGATTAATTTCTTTCTATTTTTAGTAGAGATGGGGTCTCGCTCTTGCTCAGGCTGGTTTCGAACTCCTGAGCTCAAACAATCCACCCGCCTCGGCCTCCCAGAGAGCTAGGATTACAGGCGTGAGCCACTGCGCCTGGCCCATAAGCACTTTTTAAAACTGCAGTTTGCCATACTGTTTTTCTTCCCTTGCTGTGTCATAAATATATACCATTATATATTCTTCAACATTATTGTTAATGATTGTGTATTATTAATTCCATTGTATGGATGGATTTATGAGACAATTTATTAAATCAGAGCATAACGTTGAATATCGGGACTAGGTCGTTTCTTGTTTTTATAAGCAGGGATGCAGTGGTTAAGTCTCTGCATGAAATCATGATTAGTTTGTTAAAATAAATTTCAAATAGAATTGCTAGACCCAAAGGATTATGCAGAATTTTAAAGATTTTGATGCTTATTGCCAAATGCTCTCTACAATGATTGAATCATGTTCTACCCTCACCAGTACTTTATATGATGATCCATTTATATAGACATTTGCCAAACCTGGGTAATATTTTAAAAATCATTACCAATTTGATAGGTGAAAAATGGTATCTTGTCATTGTTTTGGTTGTTAATATTTTTTGTCAGCAGCGAGGTTAAATCTTTTTTGTGTTTGTTGGCAATGTGTTTTCATTTTTGCTAATTAACTGCCTCGTGCGCTTTGCCCATCATCCTGTTGGTGTGGGAGCCCCATGCAGGTTAGCATCCTGGGCTCATGCTCTAGTTGTCACATGCTGACAACAATTTTGGGGGCACAGCCACTCTGAGGGTTGTTGTTTTACTAAGACGCTGCTGTCTAGGCTGCAAGTCATCTCTGAGCTATATTCCTTGCTAGGACTTGTTTAAACATTCCCTTATTGACTACTAAATGTGGGGAAAGAGGCAGCCCAAAGGTCTGGGAGCTCTGGAATGATTTTACATCTGCCTTGTCTTTAGGATGCACAATGAGAAACATTGATATGAACCGTGTCCATGAGGAGGACGTGCAGGCGATCAGGACTGGTGAGTCTGGGCCTGGTGCCAGGGGTCTGCATGGCACACATGGGCGGGGTGGGAGAGAATAGAGGATGGGGACATTTTTTAAGGACATGTTTTATTTTAGCCATGATGAATATAATATAGAAAAGTAGAAAATGGAGAAAAGTGTGGGAAGAAACATTTTCCGTTGTCCTACTTGTTAGATAAAAACACTGCTAATATTTTGGGGATATATCCTTCCAGTCCAATGAACACTTATTGTGTGCTGTAGGTGCTTACACTGCAATGGTGTGCAAAACAGACATAGTCCCTGTCCCTAAAAAACTTGCAGTTTTTTGTTCCTTTTTATTACATTAAACTCTTTTAAACATTAATTTATGTTTATAGAACAAATACACGAATACAGTCTCTTTGTAAAAAAAAGAAAAAGTATTATCAGTCTCACCCATCTCCCTTCCCCTCCACCTGTTTGCTGTAGAGTTTTGTATTCTTTTTCTGTGTATATATTATTTATATATGTGAACAGTTTCTGGAAGTTTCAGAAACTGTTCACATATATACTGTTTTTCCCACTATTATGTGGATATGTACAGACCTATTGCATTCCCTTAACTGCAGCGTAGTCTTCCATAGCATTGATATACTATAGTTTATTAATCATCTCCCATATGCATGAACATTTATGTTGCTCCCAATGTTTTTCTATTCAAACGTCGCCACCATAAACATTCTTATCTATGTCTCTCTCTATATATAGATATAGATATATAGATATCTGTAAAGGTTTCTACAGGCTACATACCAAAAAGCAGATTTTTGTCATACATATTAAGCTTAACAGAGTGTAAAGTAAAGCCGCATTTTAAACTTCCCTCCTGTCTTGACATTAAATACAACCACTGTTGGATTTAGAAAGCCCCAACTTACAGGCTTTTGTTTATTAGTATTTTAGTTCTATTTTGTTAACTCAGAATTTAAATGCTATGATTGTTACTGTTCTTTTATACAAACTCTTTAGACTTACATACATTCCTCACTATTCCTTTGTGCATTTCTGACCACCCTTTGGGGACCATTTGTCTTCATCCTGGAGAACATCTTTTTTAGAAGTTTCTTTAGTGCTGGCATCTTGAGGTGCGCTCTCTTGGATTTTGTTTGTAATGATTTTATCTTACTCTCATTCATTTTGTTCATTTTTAAAGTAGATTTAGGGGTGTAACTGGTTTTTTCTTACATGGATGAATTGTATAGTGGTGAAGTCAAGGCTTTTAGTGTACCAGTCACCTGAATTGTATGCACTGTACCAGATAGGTAGTTTTTGATCCCTCGCCATCCTCCCACGCTCCCCTCTTCTGAGTCTCCAGAGTCCCTTATACCACTCTTTGTGACCATGTTTACCCATTATTCAGCTCCCCTGCGGTATTTCTTTTTCCATTCCTAAGATACTTCACTTAGGATTATGGCTTCCAGTTCCATCCAAGTTGTGGCAAAAGATATTATTTCATTCTTTTTTATGGCTGAGTAGTATTCTATGGATGTGTGTGTGTGTGTGTGTGTGTGTGTGTGTGTGTCTGTGTGTCTGTGTGTTGTCCCCTCATCAGTTGATGGGCACTTAGGTTGATTCCATATCTTTGAAATTGTGAATTGTGCTGTAATAAACATATGAGTGCATGTATTTCTTTGATATAACTACTTCTTTTCCTTTGGGTAGGTACCCAGTAGTGGGATTGCTGGATTGAATGGTGAGTCTACTTTTAATTCTTTGAGGGATCTCCATACTGTTTTCTATAGAGCTTGTACTAATTTACATTACTATCAACAGTGAATATGCATTCCCTTTTCACCACATCCACACCAACATCTGTTGTTAGTTGACTTTTTAATAATGGCCAGTCTGCTAGGGGTAAGATGGTATCTCACTGTGGTTTTAATTTGCATTTTCCTGATGATTAGTGATGTTGAGTGCATGTTTGTTGGCCATTTGTATCTCTTCTTCTGAAAAGTATCTGTTCATGTAATTTGCCCACTTTTTAATGGAGTTATTTGGTTTTCCTTCTCGCTGATTTGTTTCAATTCCTTTTAGATTCTGGATATGAATCCTTTCTTGGATGTATAGTATATAAATATTATCTACCATTCTTTAGGTTGTCTACTCTGTTTTATTTCTTTGGCTGTGCAGAAACTTTTTAGTTTAATTAAGTCCCATTTATTCATTTTTGGTTTTGTTATATTTGTTTTTGGGGTCTTAGTCATAAATTCTTTCCCAAGCCAATGTCTGGAAGAATTTTTCCTAAGTTTTCTTCTGGAATTTTTTTGGTGTCAGGTCTTCCATTTAAGTCTTTAATCTATCTTCAGTTAATTTTCATGTATGGTGAAAGGTAGGAATCAAGTTTCATTCTTCTACACATGGCTCTCCAATTTTCCCAGCATGATTTGTTGAACAGGGCATCCTTCCCCAGTGTATGTTTTTGTCTGCTTTGTCATAGATCAGTTGGTTGTAGGTGTATAGTGTTATTTCTGGGTTCTCTATTCTGTTCCATTGATCTATGTGTCTACTTATATACCAGTACCATGCTGTTTCGGTTACTATAGCCTTGTAGTATCATTTGAAGTTGGATAATGCAATACCTCTGGATTTGTTCTTTTTTCTTAGGATTGCTTTGGCTATTCAAGCTCTTTTTATTCCATATGAAATTTAGGATTGTTTTTTCTAATTCTGTAAAAAATGACCGTGATATTTTGATGAGAATTGCCTTGAATCTGTAAATCACTTTGGGCAATATGGATATTTTAATATTAATACTATTGTTTCTTCCAATCCATGAGCATGGGATATTTTTCCATTTGTTTGTATCATCAACAATTTCTTTCATCAATGTTTTGTAGTTCTCCTTGTAGAGATCGTTCACCTTCTTGGTTAACTGTATTCCTAGGTACTTTATTTTATCTTTTGCAGCTATTGTAAATGGTATTGTGTTCTTGATTTGATTCTCAGCCTGGCCGTTATTAATATATAGAAATGCTACTGATTTGTATACATAAATTATGTAATCTGAGACTTTGCTGAATTTATTTATCAATTCTAGGAGTCTTTTAGGGGAGTTTTCTTGATGTGAGGTGATAATCATTGGCAAATAGGGATAGTTTGATCTCTTTCTTTCTGATTTAGATGTCCTTTATTTCTTTCCCTTGCCTGACTGTTCTGACTAAGACTTCTAGTACTAGCTTGAATAGAAGTGGTGAAAGTGGACACCCTTGTTTTGATCCAGTCCTTAGGGGGAATATTTTCAACATTACCCCATTCAGTATGATGTTGGATGTGGGTTTGTTGCACATGTCTTTATTATTTTGAAGAATGATCCTTTTATGGCTAGTTTGTTAGGGGTTTTTATCATGAAGAGATGCTGGACTTTATTGAGTGCTTTTTCTGAAATCTATTGCAATGATCACATAGTTTTTGTTTTTAATTCTATTTGTGTGGTGAATCACATTTATTGACTTGTGTATATTTAACCACTGTTGTATCCCAGAGATGAAACCCACTTGATCATAGTGAATTTTTTTTTTTTGATGTCCTGTTGGATTCAGTTTGTTAGTGTTTTGTTGAGGAGTTTTTTTTTTCTTTTTTCTTTTTTTTTTGAGACAGAGTCTCACTCTGTTGCCCGGGCTAGAGTGCCGTGGTGTCAGTCTAGCTCACAGCAACCTCAAACTCCTGGACTCAAGCAATTCTTCTGCCTCAGCCTCCTAAGTTGCTGGGACTACAAGAATGTGCCACCATGCCCCGCTAATTTTTTCTATATATTTTTAGTTGCCCAGCTAATTTCTTTCTATTTTTAGTAGAGACGGGGTCTCACTCTCGCCCAGGTTGGTCCCAAACTCCTGAGCTCAAACGATCTCCTGCCTCAGCCTCCCAGAGTACTAGGATTACAGGCATGAGCCACCACGCCTGGCCTGTGCCTGAATTTTTAAGAGACAAGAGATTCCAGCAATATGTAGACTATAAGGGGCTTGAGGCAACTGATTCAGATGGAGACTACCAATTGACTCTTCTCTGCTTCTGAAGTTAGGAGCACTTCAGAGAAGCATCTACTCATCCTAAGTTACAAGCCTACTAATTTTAGAGGCTGAATGATTCGTTCTAGGTAATGTGGTAAGTTACTGGGAGAAGCCGTACAAAGATTTCCAATTCAGGGCTATTCCCACTAACACATGTTCCCTTCATTGTTTTTTAATCTTACCAAAGTCCCAAAAAAGAGGAAAGGAATGGTAATTGGGGGTTCAGAGAAAGAAGAGCTAATATTTCCAATGTATATCAGAAAAAAATTTTGACTTGACCTTCCAAAGCCCATTGTTAGCTCCATGAGACAGTCACACACATGTCTTCTTGGGTTTTTTTTGTTGTTTTGAGACAGAGGCGGGGCTCCATATCCTAGGCTTAAGCAACCCTCCTGCCTCAGCCTCCCCAGTCACTGGGATTATAGGTGGGAGCCACTGCACCCAGCCATAGCTGACCCTCTGCCCTTGCTGTCTATATAAAGTTCGTTTCTTAATAGTTGAAAACCTGCTATATGCCAGGAACTCTTAAAATCCCTGGGGATACTTCACTCAATGAAACTGATGTTTCTGCCCTCCTGCAGCTAACTTTCAAGTGAGGGAGGAGGGAGGCAAGCCTAAACAGCTACAGATAGGTTAGATAAGCACCATGGAGAAAATAAAGCTAGGAAGGGGATAAGAAGTGTCAGAGGATGGGTGACAGAAAAGGCCTCTTTGATAGGGGCATTTAGGCAGAGACCTGTGGAGTTCAGCTATGATCTATAAAGCAGAGTTACAAACGTGCTGTGTGACTCTCAGGCTTGACTTCCAATTCATTCTAGTACCAAATGGAAATGGTTTTTGAATTACTTGTTCCTCACTATTTTCTGTGCCACAGTGTCCTTCCTTTGGTGCAGAAACAAAACAAAAAGAAGGTTTGTTTGTCAATGTCCATACTACCATGAACAGGCCTGATCTCAGAAGCTAAGCTGGGTCAGGCCTGATTAGTACTTGGATGAAAGACTGCCTGAAGATACCACATATTGTGGGCTTTTGAAAAAAAAAAAAAAAACATTTCTTTTGTACATGATATGTCTAACTGCTTTTGTAAGTAAAAATGCGCGTGTATATTTGGATCTCCTGATGTGGATGTCACAGGTTGCTGTAGTTGCTGTTTTCGTGTCGCCTGTACTCGCTCTCAGGGTGTTTGTCTTCTGGAACCCAATTAGACTGTCCCAGTGCCTGCTAAGAGATAATGTTCTGAACATGCTGCTTTTGAGATAATGGTGAACAATACCTCAGAGAAATGCCTGGCAGACGACTGGAGATGTACAGGTCTTCGCTTCCTTCATGGTTCATTCACAGCTCTTTATCTAGGGAATCAAGCATTGAACTAAATGATTTGTAGGGTCCTTTCTTTCATCAAAGTTGGTGCTATACTGAGAAAACATGAACTCTAGCATTAGCTGCACAATTTTCAAATACTAGCTCTCTCAGTAACTGGCCTTGAGAATGTGGGAACGTACTTAATCTCTATGCCCGACTTTCTTCACCTGTGTCACAAGGGTGATAGTGCTGACCTTAAACACTGCTTTAAGTATTGAATAAAAAATGTGCGTGAAGCACTGGGCTGTGCTTGGCACACCAGTGTCCCACAGCGCATCTGTGTTGCCTTGCTTCAGGCTTCTGGGCCGGGGGAGCTGATATTGTTAGTGGCAGGTAGGGAACATCCCTATAGCTGTGGTCAGGGAAAAATGAGTTTGCTCATTGCTTCTCAGAGAGTAGCCATGCCACATCCAGAACACTGACAATAGGCAGCAGTATCTGTTCCTTTTGGGCTCTAACCCTGGCTTCAATTCTGATGCTTGACATTTTGTACCTCTGAGACCTTCTGTCCTCGTTTTCAAAACTGAGGTCTCTGCTGCGTATCCTAGACTCCTCAGTCCTCCAGAGATTTCACCTTGCCTTCCCATCGCACCCTGCCTTCAACATAGACTTCCTGAATCACCTGGACAGGGGGAAGTTTTTCCCGAGGAAGGTACTTCTAGTTCCACTTCTACCCGTATCCCATGCCCAAGAAACCCTGGGGTCGAGAAATGCTTTTTGAAATGCCTTCCATCTTTGCTGTTACAACTGAAGGCCAGCTCACTTTTTCTGATCTACATATAAATTAAATCAACATGATGCTGTAGACTGATCGATTTGGAGGCCTACAAGTAAAAACTTTTGCTGAGCCAAGATTCTTCCTGTTGTCTTTATCCTCTTCGTGCTATAGAATTTTCTGTCCCCAGCCCCTGTGTTCCCATCCTAATGTAACCTGCACCACTATAACAACCTCCCAGCACTCTCTTTCTCTTCTCTATGCTGTTCTCCGTGTAGCAGCCAGACTCTCTTTAAAACATGGACGTTGGATCATGTCCCCCCTCGCTTTACACCCTTCAGTAGCTTCCCACCGCTCTGAGGGTCACAGGCTGGCCCTGGGGGGTCTGGCCTCTGCCTGCCACTCCCACTTCAGCCTGCATCGCTGCCCCCTCCCCAGAAACTGCAGCCACACTGGAACTTTCTACAACATGAGTAGACCCCTCTCCCACTGGGAATGCTTCTGTCGGCACCCTACACGTGGCTGGCTCTCAGGCTGGCTTTCAGGCATTGGATCTCCTCAGAGAGGATTCCCTGACTGGCCTATCTGAGGGGTCCTTCCCAGTTACTCTCTCTCATTAGTCCATTCAGCTTCCTTCTCTGGACTGAATTTGTGTTGACTTGTTTATTTTTCTTTCCCCCACCAGAACGTTAACTGTTTGAGGGGGGGGGGAACTCTGTCTCTCTTGGTCACCACTGTATCCCCAGCACCCAGCACAATGCCTGGTGATAGGAAGTTCTCAGTAAATAGTTGCTGACTGAATTTGTGATTATTTATAACAGTGAAAAATTGCAAACAATCTAATTATTCACTAAGAGAGGGTTCATCAAAAGGATATGATAGAATCATGTGATTGGGTATTAAGCTCTATGGAGGAATATTTTATGGAAGGAAAAACTGTTAATGCTATTTTTTGTAAATAAAACTTTTGTCTATATTAGGTGTTTAAAAAAATACTGCAAAGATAGGTACCAAGCTATTAGCAGTGTTATCTCTGGTGAGTGTTATCTCTGGGGTGAGTGATTTTTCTTCCTTTCCTTTTTAAAAAAATAATTTTATTTTAAATATTTCCTGCAATGAAACAAGTATGGCTTTGATAGTGACAAGAATTATTCTAAATGAAATCATGTGATAATGAGCTGATGTGTGAGGTGGAGAAGAATGAGGTTGGGTCGACAGTCCTTGGGATCTGGAGTCTTAGTTGACCTTCTTCATGCTTCAGCTCTGGAAAGTCTACCAAGTGACAAGGGCCAACTCATGAAATCTTTGGCCCAAGCCATTTTGGAAGACGTTGAAAGCAATCCCACCTCCCAATTCCCCACTCCCAGGAGGACCATAATTGGCATCAAAGCCCCAGAGAGGAAGATGCGCCTCTTCGAACAAGAAAAAGACCCTCAGCAAAAGAACTGTTGCCAACAACTTCAAGATTCGTTTCATGGGTGGTGCGACAGAAGGGTTACAAGTACTCTACCCCTTAATAGGCTTCATCTCCAACCAAGGCACAAGGACATCTCAAACCCACCTAAGGCCAGGCATGTTGGCATGTACCTGGAGGCCCAGCTACTCAGGAGGCTGGGGTGGGAGGATTGCTTGAGGCCAGGAATTCAAGCTGCAGTGAACAACAATAACACCCTAGAGGAAGGAAAGCTGCACAGAGAGGCCAAGAAGACTCTACGCACAGGCCTTGCTGGGTTTCCCCACTCAGATGACTCGCATTAGATGATACCCTTTTTGTCCAATCACATTTCTACACAGTTGTCAATCATGCCCATCCAGTGAAGTCTCACTAAGAGGTTCAAAAAGACAGGGTTCAGGGAGCTTCCAGATAGTTGAACAGTGGAGGTTTACAGGGAGGTGGACCAGAACTCACCCACATGCCAGGAGGGTGGTACGTCCCGACTCCACTGGGACAGAAGCTCCAGCACTCGGGATCTTTCCAGGCCTCACCCTCTGTATCCCTTTATCTGGTTGTTAAAGGTATCATATAAAATGTCCTCTGTAATAAACCAGTGAAGGTAAGTAAGTGTTCCCCTGAGTCCTGTGAGCTTCTCTAGCAAATTAATCAAAATGTACTCAAAGTTAGCAAGAAGTAATGAGAACAGAAAAAACAAAGTATCAAAACAAAATGCTGGCCAGTGAAAACTAAGACAATGTGCAATACATAGCTCTGAGATGAGCAGCAGTGGAGGCAAAGAAGAACACAGAATATATAAACAGGCTTCACTGCTGAGTTATAGAAAGCATATGCGTACATTAGTATGAGAATTTTTCTTCTAGCCCTGAGTTTTGAGAGGACTTTGTTAAGAAGGTCTTTGAGTTAATTCAATGAATGGCACCATCTGAGGCTGTTTGATAAAAATTGCAGAGGTCATCCACATAGGGCTGACTTCTGGTTTTACCTTTCAGACTGTTGGGGCTCAGAAACTGATATCCCAAAATATGGCAGCCGGGCATGGTGGCTCACTCCTGTCATCCTGGCACTGTGGGAGGCCGAGGCGGGTGGATCGTTTGAGCTCAGGAGTTGGACACCAGCCTGGCAAGAGCGAGACCCCGTCTCTACTAAAAAAAATAGAAAGAAATTAGCTGGACAACTAAAAATATATGTATAAAAAATTAGCTGGGCACGGTGGCGCATGCCTGTAGTCCCAGCTACTCAGGAGGCTGAGGCAGTAGGATCGCTTGAGCCCAGGAGATTGAGGTTGCTGTGAGCTAGGCTGAAGCCACCGCACTCACTCTAGCCTGGGCAACAGAGTGGGATTCTGTCTCAAAATAAATAAATAAATTAATGAATAAAATAAAAAATATGGCACTTTGACATGCTGAATTGAGAAGCGTCCAAGTCTCTCTGACTTCACCCTCCCCACTGTCTCCTCCAAAGAAGTGGAAGTTCCTGTATCTGCCAGAGACCCAGACCCCCTAAGGAGAACAATTGTTCTTTTTCTTCCCCTCCCTGGAAGACTGGGAATCTAACCACATCTGCCCAGACTCATTTACAAGATGATGTCCTGCCTCTCAGACTCATTCAAATCCAAAGAGAACTCCCCACAGGTCACTTTCTGTTCCCCAGCCAATCATTCTCCCTAGTAATCATTTATTGCCCCGCAACAGAATCCTCTTCTCCCTCCTCCCATAACCTGTTCTTCCAGGATCCAGGCCCCCATCCTTTGTTACCTCAAGATGGTATATAAGCCTCTGTACCTCCTTGGTGGGCTGATGTCCATTCTGAAGGCTCCTGTGTGTACAGGTTAAATAGATGTGTTTGCCTTTTCTGCAGTTAATCAATCTGCCTCCAGTCAATGATTTTCAGTGAACCTCCAAGGCCAAGGCTCTTGGCCTCACAAAACAAAGCCCAGGGTCTAATGTTAGGAGTTTAGCTCTCAACATATAAGCCTCTGGGGTGGGGACAGGATCCAGATTCTCAACCTAGTATTAACTGCCTCTGTCTTCTCCATTCCCACTGCCTGTCTTGAAGTCCCAGCGAGCAGGTCTGGTTCCTCCCGAGGGTGGTGAGGGAAGGGTCTGCTCAGGCCTCTTCCTTGGCTGTGGGTGGCCGTCTCCTCCCTGTGCCCCGTCACATGCCATCCCATGCCCTTCCTTCAGTGCATGTCTGCATCCACCTTCCCCTTTGTAACAAGGACACCAGTCCTTTTCAAGGTCTAGGGCCCAGCCTAGTGGCCTCATCTTAACTGATTACACCTGCAGTGATCCTATTTCCCAATACGGTCACATTCTGAGACACCAGGGGTTAGGACTTCAACATAGGAATCAGGGGAGTACAGTTCAACCCATGACAAGGGCCCACAGGGAAAATTCTGGTCTTTCAGTCAAAAGGAGTGTTCTCCAGAGCAATTAGCTTTCTTAAAAAAAAGTAAACACTGGCATTCAAGCACCTGACTGGGTTCTGTCTGCACATCAGCTGCAGGAAAGCTGGGAGGCAGGGGTGACTCTCCTTTGGCAAGTAGATGGGATCTCATGCTTTACATTTTTTGGCCTTAATTCTTGGGGGTGGCTATCTATCTAATTTCTTACCTTCTGATTATGTTAACATGCAGTATTTATATATAACCTGATAAACCACTTGAAAAGTTTTTTCAGAATAGTAAGCTGTGTAATTAAACAAAGAAGCTCTTTCCTGCTTCTTGGGCCCAACTTTTATTTCTTCCTTTTTCCTATTTTACTGGCTACCCTGTAGCTAATTCCCTTCCCTTTCCTTTCCTAGGCTGGTCTTAGAGCACGCTGCACTATTTACAGCCAGACCTTCTCTGCAGCCCTTACTTAAATGGGGAAAGACCATTAGGGAAGCTTTCTTTTGTCCCTTTATTTCTGAAGATCATTTTTCTTCCCCAGGGAAAGTCCTTAGGTCTTATTTGTGGGGCCCTCCTGGCTCCAGGACTTTGAACAGAAGAAAGATTGGGATGAGGCGTGTCTCCTGGAAACTGGAACTGGCCCCTTGCACGATGAGAAACCCACCCCATTCCTCTCATCTTCCTGCCAAGGGACCGCAGATGCCAAGACCTGCAGAACTGGGCCGGGTGACTCGGTTTGTGCAGAAGAAAGAAGGGGACCTGGTGGGCTGACTAAAGTGAGATCTGGGGTGAGAAGAAGGGAGTGATAAAGGAAGAAGGACTTCAGCGGTTCTTTTGGGTCCATTCCGAGATGGGGAGCATGTGTTCCTCAGCCTTCATGGTGTCTCCTAGCTCCCACCAGCTTTCCTGAGTCGATGGTGCAGCCCTGTGCTGACTTTTCTGAGCTGATGTTAACAGGCTTCTCCCGACCATGGGCTGCAGTTCCCACTGGCTGCTCACCTGGGAAAGGAACCTAATCGTCGCCACCGGCAGTGTGGTTCAGTGGCCGCAAACGCAGTCAGGGAAGGAATCTGGTTGAGAGGATGTGGCTTCGGGAGGGAGGATGCAGACTGTCCCACAGGCTGGGGCCTGTGGAGGTTGAGGGTCTGGGGAGGGGAGGCAGCAGCAGCCGTGAGTGTTGGGGAGGGAGAGCTGCCCATGTGCGGAGCTGTGGGCTGGGCAGCCCCAGATGCTTTAGGAAAGGCCCGTTTGGGGGCTTCCTGCTTGAGTTTCCTTTGTGGCTGCCTTACGCTTCCGGAGGAGCAGGTGACGGGGAGGCTGTGAGAAGAACCCCTGCAGCGGGTCCGTCATGACGCGCAGCTCAGGTGTGCAGCCAAGCGCCTTGGTGAGTGTCATCTCCTGGAAGGGCTGAGGTCATGTCCAAGCAGTGTCATGCCACATGGGGACTCAGGGGTCACTGGCTAAATTCTTCTCACCCAGGAATTGGGCAGTGTGAGCAAAGGAGGCTCCATCAGGGCTCGGGGCATCCGTGCTGAGACATGTTCCAGAGACAGGAAGAAGAAACCAAGAGTCTGCTGCACCTCAGTAGGGAGATGCTGGCAGCAGGAACAGGGGCCGAGCAGCTGGAGCAGCTGCAATCTGGGGAGGAGCTGGTCCACAGCGGCTGCTGCTTCAGCCCTGCCCCTGCCCAGGGCCCGATGGGGGATCCTGCCACGGCAGCCCCTTCCCTCCTGCCAGAGACACTCGGACAGCACCTGTGAGAGGGAAGGACAGCCATCTGTCCCCTTTCCCCAGGCCAGGCTCCTCCTCAGGGTCCATAAATACTGGTGCCAGTGGCAGCCAGCCCTTACCCCCTGCCAGTCACTGGCCTCACGGCTGTTGACTCAGTTATCCTCACAACAGCCCATGACAGCGGCATGATGGGTGTCTGCACCTTATGCCTGAGAAGGCTGCCGCTCAGTGAGGGGATGTGCCTTGGCCGAGGCCACAAGGCTAGTAAGTGGGGAGCTGGGAATAAGGACCAGCCAGGATGGCTCTAGATCTCATGCTCTCAAATACCAATGACACTGTGTGAAGTGGTGACATAAAATCAAGGCATCCTTAGCCTGAGTTTTTCTCTTCACCTTAAGTCTTCTGTTAGTCCAGACTCATAGGTTTCTACTTTCCGAGCCTCAACCTACTTGGTGAATTCACAAACACTGATGAGGACTAGCAGCGCTGTCATCACGCTACCCCTTGTGAGAGCCCCCGTCCCATTCACACTTCAGCCTCTGGGTGCGCCCTGTCCAGATGCTGTAGATACAGCAGTAAGTAAGACAGGCGTGGCCCCTGCCCTCAGAGAGCTTATGTTTCCTGGTGAGAGACAGACGATAATTTGAAGTCAGCACGTTTGCCCATGAGGAGAATGAAACAGGGTGCAGTGGACAGGGTGTGAGGCTGCACCTCTCAGGGCCCTGGACATCATCCTACAACTTTATTCTTTCCACAATAAGATGTCCAATAACTATCCTTGACCAGGGAGAAGAGGGAAGATGTTAATCGAAGGGTGTAAAGTTTCAGTTAGACTGGAGGAATATGCTTTAGTGATCTGTTGCACTGCATGGTGGCCACAGGTGGTAATAACATATTGGATATTTCAGAATTGCTAGAAAAATAGATTTTTAACATTCTCACCACAAACACACACAAAAGATAAGTTGGCGAGGTGATGGATATATGAATTAGCTTTGAATCTTTCCATAATGTATACATAAAACAAAACATCACATCACATCATACCCCATAAATATACACAATTATTGTCAATTAAAAATAAATAAATAATTTAAAAATTACAAATGAAATGTTGATAATATTATATTTTAAAAAATAGGATTCTGTTTTAGGTGGTTAGGTGAGCTCTCTGTTACTGGGAATAAGTAAGCAGTGACAGTTTGTGTTGATCATCTGTCCGGGACAATTAGAATATGGCACAGGACTAGAGTAGACAAGAAATCTCTCCACTGGAGACGGACAGTTGGAGTTAGGTGTGGCCTTCACTACATATTTTCTCTTTCTCAAATTTCTTTCCTTTTTTTTTATTATTTTTTTTCTGGCAGGGTCTTTGGGCATGCCTGTTGCCAGAGTCCATGGGCAGGATAAATGGTGGTTTTATTTCATTAAGAAAAACTAAAATATTTTGTAATACAATGCTTCTTAAATATTAGCATGCAAAATAAAAATTACCCGAGAGCTGTTAAAATACAGAGTCCCATGCCCTACTCTCCAATAATTCTGAGCCGTACGTTTGGGAAGAGGAAAAGGAATGCGCATGTTTAACCAGCCACCATGGTGATTTCGATGTAGGGGACCATGGGCCAGACTTTGAGAAACCCTGCTCTGGTGAATCTCCATCCAGACTGACATGTAAATTACCTTTAAACTTAAGTGTGTATCTTTTAAAAGCCTATAAGATAACTTGTTCACATTTGTTTTACTGAAGAATAAATGGCCTTTCCTAAAAAGAGAGACTTATTAAGTAGCTGCTGTGATGCTATTTAAACCTCAAAATACCTATGACATGGTCAGTCTTATCCTAAGTCACTGATAAGAACATAATTCTCCAAGCAGTTCTGTAAACTGACCAGGGTCACACTCCTAATCAGTGAGAGAGTCAAGAGTCAAACCTTTGAGCTTCAGACTCCTAATCCTGTTCACGTACTGATTTTAAATCTCCAGGAAATCCATAAAAAGCAATAAGATTATAAAAAGTAAACTGTGCAACTTCTGCGTTAACTATCCTTAAGCTGTCAAATTCTAAGAGTCATGCCCTAGACATTTTTATAGCATGGTAATTAATATAAAGTAGATGAATAGTGAATTTCTTGTATTGTATACCAAATATTTCTTCCCATTTTTTAATCGTTCTGTGCATATTGGTAAGTATATTTGCTACATTTGGATAAATAGGAAGCCACATTTTCTTCTTTTTACCTCCCCTCTTCAATTCCACCTCCATACCCTCTTCTTAGCTCACGTGTTTTCACAAATGATACAGAATGAGCCAGCACTCTCAATCACACATGGCACTCAACAGTGTGTGTCCCTACTGCGCACACCTTTCATGTGCCTGGAAAGTGTCTTGGCCTTGCATCTCGTGTCCGTTTCTCTCCACAGGCATCCAAATGCTGGTGTTCTTCAGGCTTCCATCATCAGCCCTCTTCTGAACTCATTCTACAAATTTCTTTGACTTTCACACTCCTAGGTTCAATTATGTGCCGGAACTCCCAGCTCTGTATGTAAAAGGCAGTACGGAATCATGATTAAAAGCCTAACTTCAGACCTAAGTTCAAATTCTGTCTTTACCACTAGCTGTCTGACCTTGGGCAAGTTACTTTATCAATCTCTCTGTGGCTCAGTTTCCTCACCTATAAAGTAAAGTAGGAGTAATAGTAGTATTTATTAGTGAATATTAAATAAGTTAATACAGATAGAGTCTTAGAACAGTGGCCCACACGTTGGAAATATTACGTAAGTATTCATGTTGTTACTGTTGCTCTTGTTGTTATCGCTTAAAAACCCATATTTCCGGTGGCCTCTTCTACATCTCCACAAGCTCAGCGTCTGTAAAAACACCCACATCCCCTCGACCCCAAGTGCTTCTCATTTTGCATTCGCTGTTTCCATTGGCAGCACCAATAACACCATTGTAAAACCCTTCGTCTTAGGATTTTTGCCTTTCTAGAATCCTCTCAAGCACTTCACACAAGAGGACAACAGGGCCTATTGAGTCAATCTCCTAAATTCCCCCCTTTCTGCGCACTCCATTCTCACTGACGCTGCTACTCTCTTCTAGGCCCTCATCACGTCTCTGCTTAAATTCTTGCCTCGCCGATCCCAGACCCCGCCCTGCTAGAAATGCCGAGGGAGGAATGCACGAGGCCGAGATGAAGGAAAAGAAAGTTTATTTTTCTTTCTCAAATTTCTGAATCTAAACACTTTTATCTGTACCATAGAGACCAATAACGCCCCACCCCCAGTGATGTGAATATCACATGAGGAAAGAAGTATGAATTTACATTTTTAATATTTAAAACAACACCTTAAAGTATACCGAGTGGTCGGAACTATAAGTCTTAGTAATGCTGAAACTCAATCATGCATACATTCCCTCTTCACAGGAGCCCCACGGTGGGATTCACACCCCCTTGCACAGTGGACCCCCCCCCCCCCCCCCCGTCAATGCCAACCCTTAGGCACAGCCCTGGGGCTTTGAGAGAGGTGTGGTGGGGAGCTGCGTCCATGATATTGCTGTGGGGCAATGCAGGGCACTCACATTCCCATGGGCAAACTAATTTGCCCTCTTCACAGAGGATATTGTTGTGTGACAATTCCTGGCTTGGGACAAAAAGCTGAGGGTATCTGACAAGGCAATGTTCTCCACAAAGCTCTGCTGCCCAAATCTGTGGAGTTGTGTTTTTGTAAATTGATGCCCCTCCTTTTCTCAATCCTTAGTAATCTCCCTTTGGGTGTCTCAGGAACCTCTTGTCACCTTTAGTACCTGGCAATATCTCCATTCAGGGTCTGGCATTTCCCCTCCAGGTGGCCAGGTGGCCCCTGCCCTGGCAGAATCCTTTGGGGCCCTGGGTACCAGGCACTGGGTGCTGTCCCACTGGTGACTGCCATCTTCATTCCCTGAATACCCACTCCTCTCAGACCTGAGACACCTTTTTACCCCCAGGCAATCAAAGCTCCTCCCAATCTCTGCCACCCCGAGCTCAGCCCTCAAACAGCCAGGTCTTGTCACCTTCAGAGCACTGTAAACTTCCCCTCCCAGGTCTTCTGTAATGTGTGACTGACTCCCTGACAGCATTGCTATTGCCCCTCGCCCCAAGTGACCTCCTCTCCGAGATGCAAGCTGGTCTTCCAGCCTCTGGTCCCCTTACCAGGTATTGTTCCACGTCCATGCTTGAGCGCGTCTTAACTGTTTTTTATCTCCCTGTTAGTATCTCCTGTCCATGGTTGTTGCTTATTTTAGCCAGGCTGACCTCTTCCTGGCAGCACCAACGGATTCGCTTCTTCCTGGCTCTGTGTGTTCATGCACGCCCTCGCCTGACCTGCGTCTCCCTGGGTGCGCAGGGTTGTAGAAAGGAACCTCTCACTCTCCATCTTCTTTTCTCCGTGGCAGAAGACAATAGGGAATGGTCAGGTTTGGGTATTGTGGTCTAATTCTGTTGTCCACTTTTTATTCTTCCCCATAAACAAAACAGTACCAGTTTAAAAACAAAACGAGACAAAATTAAACAAAAAATAAAATTCTTCTGTTATTGAGTGGAGAATAAATAATACCACTGTGCCTTAAGCAAATAGTCTTGAAACCATCGTCATTTTTGATTCCCACGTCGGCACTAAGTCTAACCCTCTTCCCCTTCTGAATCCCTATGTGCGCCCCGCAGGTTCTCTACGTCACATGGTCCACCTCTCACGCCTACCGGGTCACAGTCCTCACTGTGCCCATCTCCACTCCCCGGTCAAAAACACAGATCAGACAAGTCACAGCCCCCTAAAAATTTTTTGGTGCCCAATTTTCTTGTTAATGAAGTCCAGAATTCCCAGTTTCATTCTACGTTATTTGCAACTTCTGTGAACCTTATTTTACACCCAGATATTTCATTTATTTGTTTTAAAGGAGTTACTCACACATCTTTCCAAATTCCCTGCAGTTACGTCTCTCTAGTTTTATACTACATATTCTATGTGGATTCTTTAGGAATATCTAATTAATAAAGATGTTTTATAAATAAAGCCAGTTCACACTCCAGCTCTTTCATGATCTATTCCTGACTTGACCTTCTGCATCTCAGTGACATTTAGTTAAATCCTATTATCGTAACACACTACTTTTGGTTATTTATCATATCCCTGTTTTTCTTATACCACCCCATTACACTAGACACTGTTTAAAGACAAGGTCTTGTCATAAAATCACTGTGTCCTGTAAGGCAATGAACAAACCAAATTTTATTTTAAAAGTGTTTGTATAAATAGATTGAGTCTATAAATGTTCATGCATTGGCTCATTGCATTTGCAAAAGCTTATTAAGTGACTCCAGAGTGCCATGGATCATGAGGGGGTGGGAAGAGGTACAAGGAGGAAATTAAGAAATGCCCACTTACTAACGTGCCAGCATAAGCAAGGAGCTTTATTAGATATTTGGTGAGAGAGGGACGAAACACAAGTGAAGCAGGGACAGTTCTTCCCTTTGAGATTCCGACAATAGAGTGCGGAAAAGGTTGGTTGCACATGCAAGCAGGAGTGAATGGGGGAGAGGACGGTGAGAGAAAACTGTGACGTAAATTGTATTGCTTCATGTTGGCGGAATACAGTCTTAAGGTTCCCAGGATGGTCTTTGTTATCCAGGTATGAAAAGAATCATTCTGTTTGTTCCTTTTCAGCATTTTTCTTCATCTATGATGTGCACTGGACAAGTGAATAGTGCTGATTAAAACAAGGTGGTGCTGCATATGGTCAGCCAGTAGTACTTCCTAGTATGATGACCTTGAACAAAGATTCCCCTGGTTCTGTTTCTGATAAGATACCTGATTTCTTTCCTAGTTACTTGGCCAGTGATATGGAGGAGGATAACCAGGCCCCTAAACAAGCCATATTTTCCTTCCTCTATGGGAAGAGCGGCATACAGTGGCCCGTATTCCATAAAATATGGTTCCAGTTTATTTGTTCCACGTGCTGGAAGACTCGGGTCTCTTGGCTGAGTGGGAGGAGGCAGGACTTGCATAGCGGTGGGACGAGGGACGGGATGGAAGAGAGGGCACATGGGGTATGGAGTGCCAGGGAGGGGGAGAGGGAGAGGGCTGTGTTTCTGGAGTGTCATCATTTTATCCATCAGACATTTGCTTTGTTTTGTTTCATTTTCAGATCCAGGCTTATGATCCAGAGCGAGATCACACCCTCATTCCCTAGAACTCCCCAAACCACAGAGGCCTGATGTCGTCAGCCTGAGGAAACCAAAAACTACATCAGTCCTCGAATGCGCAAGCTGTGACCAAGAGAGAAATACCAGATTGAGAAATGAGCAGTCCTCTAGAAGAAGAGGTGAAGAAAATTAGTAGTAAGGGAACTCATTGTATTGTAGTGGATCAGGATATGTAGAGAAGGACCATTTTTCTTTGCAAGAGAACATTTTATATCATACATTGTGAATTATATCTATAAACACATTGTAATCTAAAAGTGAGATATCACTGATTCAAATGAGCACTAAACACCAAAAGGAATATCAAAAAGAGAAAAATGAACATATAACAATATGATTTGGGTTATAGGCATAAAAAAATGGCTAGAAATTATGACACTTTGACTAGAGCAAATAGATAAGAAATCGCCCAAAAAAGGTTTTATATTGCAGTTGAGAATATTTACTTTTAACCAATTTATGTAAAATATTGTTAAACTTATAGGATGATAGATATATGACAGATATTTTACTAGATTTTTTAAAAGATTGGTCATATAATTATTATTATATGTAAGTTAATTTGTATTTTTAAATCTACACTATTACTAAAAACTTGGTAATTGATGCAATTCATGTTATAGGAAAAATTTACCTCATTATTAGATGATTTTTACCTTTTTATCTATTAAACCTACAAAGCTAGGTGGTAATTCCTTAAAGCTTATGTACATATGCATAATTTACTTGCTGGTTCATCTTGAATATTTGTTTGAATTTAGTAATAATTGTACTTTTTAACTTACCTTGATATATGTGTAGGTTATTTTAGGTTATTGTGGAGGACAGGGTTTTACAACTATTTTGAAAACAAATGTCTTAAAACAGAACTTTCCAAGAATACATTCTATGTCAACATGATAAAGACAAAAGTTTTGTCACCTTCAATATTTGCGTGATTGCATATGTCTCAATTGCTTATTTGCTATTAAATTATGCTGGTGCCTAAAGGGTTTGTAGTTATTTGACCAATTTTCTTTCAGGTTAAGAACAAACAAAAGAATATGAAATGGGGAGATGAAACAGACCCTAGTACAGGAGAAAATTAGGGGACTAGAATGAAGGAGAAGAAGAGAAAGAAAAAAAAGAAGAAATCAAGCTCCATCACAGGGTTTCTTAACCTCAGCATGACTGACATTTGGGCTGGATGATTCTGTGATGTGGCGGCTGCCGTGTGGATTGTAAAATGTTAGCAGCATTCCCAGTCTCCACCCGCATCATGCCGGTAGCAACTAGCCACCTCTCCCAGCTATGACAACTGGAAATATCTCCAGTCATTGCCAAATGTCCTTTGAGGGGGAAAATTGCTCGTAGTTGATAAACAGTGATAACTGGATGGGTCTCTGTCACATATTAATTTTAAAACAAAACATTAAAAATGTGAAAACATTTCAGCTGGGAGACAGTACATAAATGAATCCCCAGCAGAATGCAGACTCCAGTTTGACAACCCTTGATATAAAAGAAGGAATAGTGTCTCAATGAAAGCCATATTCCTGAGAATGGTGAGGGGAATGGTTATACATAGGCAAAGGTCACTATTTTTTAAATAAATTTTTACTTTATAATAAACTTAGAAAATTTCCAGAGGTAATATAGACAGTCTCCACACACCCCTCTCCCAGCTTCCCCTGCTGCCCACAGAGGTGAAGTGCATTCTCATCCTATCAGAGGTACCTGTTGCTAGCATGGCTCATCACAAGTCCGTTAAACTTGATCACTGTTTTCATGCCAGTACCATGCTGTTATGCATGTATGTATGGCTTTGTAGTATATTTTGAAGTCAGGTAGTATGATTCCTCCAGCTTTGCTCTTTTTGCTCAGGATTGGTTTGGCTATTCAGGTTCTCCTCCCTTTTATGAAGTCACATTCAGGGCCTACCTAGACAGTCCAGGATAATCTTTCCCTCTCAAGATCCTTAATTTAATCATACCTGCAAATCCCTGTTACCATGTAAGGTAACATTCACAAGCCCCGGGATATCTTGAGGAAGCCATTGTTCAGCCTATCACACCCTCCTTCCTTAGCTTGGAAGGGGAGACAGGACAAGAAATACAGAAAGCACAGATGCCCCACTGCCAGGAGGCCCAGCAGCGGTGCAGGGACACAAGCTGCTTTGCCCTCCCTCCGGCCGAGGGCAGGCAGAGCTGCTGTGGGTAAGAGCAGGAGCAGGAGAGCTAATGGCGGCATGGGAAGTATAGTTAATGGCACTGGACTGTAAACTCGACATTTGCTGAGAGTAGATCTTAAATGCTTTCACCACAAAAGAAAAAAATTAGTAACTATGTGAAATGACAGATACGTTAATTAGCTTGATTATGTGATCATTTCGCAATGTATATGTATATCAAAACATCACATTGTATATCTTAAATGTATATAATTTTTATTTATCAATTATACCTCAGTAAATCTGAAAAAAAAACAAAAAAAAGTAAAAATAAAACAAAACTTAGTAGGTGCACACAGGATTGGCTGACCATCAAAGGAAAAAAACCCAAGGAGCAGGGGTGGATGACCTTGACAAAGAGAAGTCACAGCTCGGTCCCCTGCAGTCTGTGTGCCCATTCACAGCTGCTGGCCCAAGGGCACCCCACGCAGTCCGTGACGCTGCGGTGTGCAAGCGAACGGCTCTGCGAGAGGCCAGCAGGCTCGCTCCAGCCTGGGCCTGACGTCACCCTTCGCTCACACACTCTTCCCACACGCCCCTCGCGCCCCCCATGAAGAGGTTTCTCCAGCCATGAGGAGAGAGCCCCTCCTTCCTCAGCTTAGAAAAGAGCAGCAGCACCTGGAAAGGGGGTCCAGGCTCCCCACCTCTGCTGTAAAATGGGACTTAGGTTTACTGCGAGGGTGAACTGACGGTGAATGAAAAGCATGGCAGTGCAGTGTGCACAGCCATCGCTCCAGAAATGGCAGCTGTGATTATTGCCACTGCCATCTGTGTTCTAGTTTTGTGTCCATTCAACAATTGCAGGAAATGAGTGCCCACTCTGTGCCCAGTGTGATGCAAGACCCTGGGGAAACAGCAGCGGCACCGTCGGCTGTGCTGCCTCCCGCCCTGGTGGAGCTCGGTGTGGCCAGAACGTAGCCAAGAGGTAGTAACGGCTATGGGTGCGGGGTAGGCTGCTTTCTTCCACACGCGACTACCAAACATCGAGCACCTGCTGCGTGCCTGATGCTGTTCTGGGCCAAATGGAGAACGATCCTACCCTTGAGGAGCTGAGGTTGCAGGGGAGAGACAGACCACTAACAAGTGGCAAGTAACGGGCGTGCGCTCTAGGGGCGATGGCACTCTGAAGAGAAATAGCGTGAAGACGAGGAGTGCTGGGGTATTTCATAGGGCAGGCCGGGAAGGCCTCACTGAGAAGGGGACAGCTGAGCAAAAACTCTCCGTAACTAGGTAAGGGAGTGGGCCATGGATGTCTCTGAGAAAAGTGTGCTGAATCTTTCAACATACAGCATTGTGCTAACAGTGTGCTTTGGGACGGGCTGCTGAATAGATTTCATCCCCAGCACCAAGGTTGCATTGGTTGAATCGACGAGCTGGGGCTTTTGCAGGTATGCAGAGCCCTGCAGCATCATCTGGACTAAAGAGAAGAGAGACTGCCTCGCAGTGTGTGCTGTGGAAGCAGGAGGGAGCAGGGCATGGAGATGATGCCATCAACTTGGCAACGATGCTTCAAGCTAAGAAGGATGCTGACCTTTTTACCAGACATTTCCGGGGCACGAATAATTCCACATAAAGTAAGCTTGCAAAAACAACCAGCTTTGTTTTCATCACACCCTTTTTAATTGCGAGCTGGAAACCAGATGCTCCCATTTACTGGAGGTGAGTGTAAAGCATGGGGAAGGCCCAGTGCGGGGCTGGGAAAGTTTGTAGGAGTGAAGGCCGTGAGGCCATGTGTGTGGTCTTTGGCCTCAGTGTTTGATTGACCTACTGGTTGATTATTTATTTAAACTATTTAATGGTGATAAAATATACAGAACATAAAATTTACCACTTAAACCATGTTTAGGTGTGCAGTTCAGTGGCATTAAGCACAGTCACACTGTTGTGCAGCCATCACCACCATCCATCTCCAGAACTTTTTTATCTTCCCAAACTGAGGCTCTGTTCGGTTAAACACTAACTCCCCACTCCGTCTTCCCCACTCCTGCCCTTTTTTTTCTTTTAACTGAAATTCCCAGTTCTTGATCTTGCTGATAGTGAATACTCAATGGATAGGTTTCCGCCCCCAAGCCCAGCCAGTGGCACAGACCCCTCCCGGTTCAGACCCTGCTAGTGCATGTGTGCCTGAGGCCACGTCGGTGTCTGCAAGGACTCGCTGTCTCCACTACCACTACCTGGCGCTGTTGGAGCCGGGCCTGGGCCTGCGCTGGTTTCTGGCTGGGGGTCATGTGGACAACCAGCCCTTCGTCCAGTATGACAGTCGCTCGGGCAGGCCGGAGCCTCAGGCCCGGCAGATGGCGCCTGTGAACGCCCAGTACTGGAAGACAGAGACCCGGAAGCAGAGGGCCAGGGAGACGGTGCAGCAGGTGGAGATGTGGCCGCTGATGGGCTGCCACAGCCAGAGCCCCACCCCCGCCCTGGTCACACCCTGTGCAGACCCTCCAGGCAGCTGTGCCTGTTTGCTGGGGGCCTTGCCTGGCAGAGGCGTGGGGCATGCTTGTGTGCACAGCCCCTCCCAGGCCCTCATGCCACAGCCCAAGCAGGGGCCACTGGGGCCTTCAAAAATAGCTGTGGCCCCAGTGACCAGCCAAAGGGCCAGTGTGACAAACTCCTATAGGAGGGGGTGGGAGGGAGAGGTGCCGTTGACATCTTTTACTTGGCTACCCAGGGTTCCAGACCACAGCAGACTGAAGAAGGCTTTCCCTGTCTCTCTCTCCACCGCCCTTAATGCTTTGGCCATGCCCACCCCTCAAATGCCACTCTGCCAGGGAGCCCAGTGTCAGCGAGAGATCAGCCTCTGCTTCCTCATCCGGCGGCGGTGGGAGAGCTCATGGCCCTGCCAGGGCTGCTGCTAATATCAAAGGAAGTAAAGTGTGGTGCACAGAGGCCTGGGGAGGAGCAGAGAGGACAGTCCGAACCAGCCGGGGCCTCCAGGAGAAGCATGACCTGGCTCACCAGGCTTCGCGTTTTAACATCTCTGAAATTGGAGCGTGTCTCAGTCCACGCATCTTCCACCCATAAATAGCTGGGTTTTCTGCTTCTTAGTGGCCTATAAAATAACAGTGTGTCTTATAATCATGAACTCAGGTATTCTCTGAGCGCGCAGAGGGGCCCAGCAAGTTTCCCATCCCTGGCTGCTCATGAGGATTACCTGGGGAGCATGTTTCAGATGCTGATGCCCTGCCCCTACCTTTGGAGGCCCGGGGAGTGGTGGCCCCCTGCAGCTCTTAGGGACCCGCACCCACGGCCCCTCTCACAGGGCCCTCCTGCCCGCACAGCACCCATCGCATGTTCGCCTGCGAGATCTGGGAGGATGGCAGCTGCGGCAGTTTCTGGCAGTTTGGCTTTGACAGCTGCGACCATCTGTCGCTGGACCTGGAGACACTGAGCTGGGTGTCAGCCGCGATGGCAGCCGTGAGGATGGAGCGCGGCCGTGTGAAGGACGCCTCCCCGCACAGATACCCGGAGCTGGGAGGCCAGGGCCTCACCAGCATAGGTAAGGCCCAGCCCATGGCGACACTCCCACTCCCAGAGCCATCCCACTGGACAGAAACCTGGGAGAGAGGATAGGCTGTGGCCCCCAAAAGACTCTGGCTAGATTAGCACCATTTTGTTTCCTCTAGAGGCGGGGCGTGCATCAGGGGAGGCGGAGCAAGGAGTCTCCTTCCCCACTGTGTGGTCTTGAGTAAGGAGCCCGCAGACTCAGGGCCTCATTTTCTTTGTCTGCAGAGCAAGTGGATTAAACCAGGTGGCTCAGGAAGTCCCTTTGGGTTTTAACGCCCTGCAGTGCTGTTCCCTGGGAGACGGACCCCAGGCCCGAGAGGATGACATCCCTCACCAGGCCAGGCCCCCCAGACACTCAAGGCTTCCACGAAGCTGAGGCCTTTCACGCCCCTCCCCCCCACACCCCTTGTTCTAATCATGCCCCCCAGACTGCAGGTGCATCCTGAACTCCTCCAGACCCTGAGAGGCAGGGCTGGAGACATGGGAGGCATCTCAGCTCCAAGGCACAAGTGCTGGGATGTCGCCAGAGAAGACGGGTGCTTGGGGGTGCTGCGGGTAGATACCTTGCTGGCTGCTGTGGTCAGGGAGGGGTGTATGTGAACGGGCTGAGGCCGTGGGGAAGACACTCCTTGCAGGGAGGATGGGACAAATGGCATCAGGAGGAGAAGATGTGATCGTAAGAGCAGAGTGTACCGGTTCAGAGCTCAGGCACTGCAGCCCGACGCTTCAGAGCCAGATCGCAGCTCCAGGACTTGCTGGCTGTGTGAACTTGGGCAAGTTACTTGCCCTCTCTGTGCTTCAGTTTCCTCCTCAATATGTCAGGGATGATGATGAAAGCACCTGCCTCTCTGAAGTCCCTGAAGCAACATACAGGTATGTGTTACATAAGTGAGTGGTGAACTCACTCGGCCCTGGGGGTCATTCTACATCCTTTACCTGGACTATCTCATGGAATCCTCAGAACACCCCGACAGGAAGGAACATTTAACCCCATCAAGCTTTGAGAGATAGAGGAGTTACAGGGCCTCCCTCAGGTCACACAGCTGACTCCAACCCACACTTGTAACCAGCTTGATCCTAGGTGAGGAAGGTGTTGTCATTTTTGCCTTCATTTAACAGCCACTTATCAGGCGCCTACTGTGTGCAGGAGGTCACAGGAGAGTTATGTAGTCTCTGAAAAAACCCTAGGTCTCTGGGAAGAAGCGGGTGGGTGTGTCCGTAGAGGACCCAACAGCCCCACCTGGGCCCTCCTCGGAGGTTGGGGTGAGAGGTCACATCCCCCTGTGGGAATTCTTAGGAAAATGCCCCTTTGGGATGGTTGGAGCCTCTGACATGTGTGAGTGCCTCTCTTGGAGAACCTCGTAGCCATCTCCTCCATGTCTTCCTCCCATGGAAGCTGCTGGAGGGGCTGGGCATAGCATGGGGATGGGCAGCGTGGCCACTTGCCAGCCTTCCTCCCTCTGCCTCTCTCCGCAGATCCTCCCTCGGTGCATGTGACAAGGCACACGGCCCTTGACGGAGCAGTCACACTGACATGCCGGCCCTGGGCCTCCACACGTGGGACATCTCGCTGGTGGCTGGGTGAGAAGGAGCTGACCCTAAGACTGAGCACGTGGAGAAGCACCCCAGTGCGTGGGCATCGTGCGGGTGCCCACCCGGGAGGAGCCCAGTACACCTGCCACGTGCAGCACCCCAACCTGAACCGCACGCTCACTGTGGCCTGGGGTGAGGAGCTGGGCTGGTTGGGAGGGGCCAAGAAGGACAGGGGAGGGTCCCCAGGCACCGGGAGACAGCGCCATGGTCTGGGGGGTTAGCCCTTTTTCTCTGCCTTCTTCAGAATGGCCCTCGTGTTGCAAATTCATTGCAGTGGTTACCTCCGCGGTGCTGCCCATGGTCGTGCTGGTAGCTGCAGTCATGATGTGGACCAAGAAGTGCCTTTGAGGCAGGTGGGGAAGAAATGAAGGAGTGGGGCCCTCCTGGCTGCTCCGCTCCCATGGGGAGGGCTGCTCTGTCCCCACCCCACAGCCAGAGTTGCCCACCTGGGGGCAGCAGCTACTGCTGAGGCCCGAGCTCTGGCCTCGCTGTGGAAAGCCTTCCGCCCAGGCACCCCCACCCCACGGCCACACAGCTCCCCGTGGACCCTGCAGTCACAGGGAGAGCACCGGGCCTGCCTTGGAAAGGGACCAGAAGGCAGGGGGTGAGGGAAGGCTGGGCCCAGGGGCCCCTTGCTTCCTTTCTCCCACCTCGGCCCACCACCCACCTAGTCTCTTGTTTCGTGTTCTTTCTCCCACAGCCAGGGACAAGACGTCTTGTGAGCAAGCCCCAGGTGATTGTGGGATGCGTGGGTTAGGGAAAGGAAGCCCCAGTGCCAGGCATGGCTGAGATGCCACAGAACCAAAGCTGGGAGCGCCGCAGCCCCCACCCACTCCGGCCGTCCTGGACCATCCCTGGAGGGAGCCAGTGAGCCCTGGGTGTGTGGGTGGAGGAGGCGGGGCACACTGTGGGTTTGGGGGAGGTGGGGAGCAGGCGGAAAGGAGCTCCACAGAGCCCAAAGCCCAGCAAGAGCAGGGGCTGCCGCGTCTCCCTGCTGACGGCATGTTACGTGGTTGGGGGCATTTGGGGATGTGTGGGGGCCTCGAGGCCGTGCTTGCTGGCTGACAGGTGGGGTCCAACACAAGCGCCCACCCTGTTTGCATTGCTGAGATGGCTTTGCCATCTTTCTGAAGTCTTTTTAAAGATCTAATCGTTTTCCGTTGGGGGTGGGGACAAGGGCAGTAATAATAATTCCTCAGATCCATTTCACACTTGACAATTTGCAGGATGATTTCCTCAAAGTGTACATTGCACTTGAGCCTCTCAGCACCTTGTAAGGCTGGTCATGCTACTATGGTCCCCACTTCCTGATGCAGACACTGTGGGAGGAAAGAGCTGGAACAAGAGTGAGGAGAAGTTACGTGGGGCAGCGTCCTGCATCCACCTGCCAGCACTAAGGACCATTTCCCGGGTGCCCGACTCTCTTTATACATGTGCTTGTTGGTGTGTGATCCTGTTTTGTAAAGAACAGCAGCGTGCTGGGGTGTGAGTGTTCTTGTCTGCGTGAGAAGCAGCTCAGGGGAAGATGCCAGGGGCCTGTCAGTACCCCCAGCAGCTGGAGGTTGAGGAACAACAGTCCATATTTTCCTTCCTGTCCTTTTAAATGGTGTGAATTTTTACCATGAGCACATGTCACTTTTGGGAAAAAAAGAGACAAGACCTGCTTTTGCTGTGTCCTATGGAAATGCTTGTTAAGTGTGTGACCCACAGAAGGCCCAGCCTCGCCTTCCCTGCATGTTCAGCAGAGCAGAAGACCCGCGTCTCCTTCCTGACCAAGAGTCTCCTAGGACCACATGTCTTTGTTTATTCAACAGTTATATTCTCTCTCACGGCCACCTGGGGTGCAAGGGGCTGGGACTCACAGAGGACAGAGCCCTGCGCAAGGAGCCCAGGGCGAGGGGGCACTCCACCTTCGTGGAGTTGTTGCATTTCGGTGGATAATGGACTGGAGGCCAGGCCTCTGCCTCTCCTTCGACCCTGCGTGTTCCTCGCCAGACCCCAAAGTGTGTTGGAGCTTCCCTGTAGGGGCTTCCGAATTCTCTGTGCTCAGGTTTTATTGAAGGATGTGTCAAGTGTCCCTCTGTCTCAGTGACATCATGTAGGTTGCGCTGACCACACACCAAGCAAGGTTCTAAGCCCTTGATGTGTATGAAGCCAGTTCATCCTCATAGCACACCTGTGCAGAAGGGTTAATAATCCTGTGCTACAGGTGAGGAAACTGAGGCCCAGAGAGGTCACGTCACTGGTCCAGGGCCCCACAGCTATTCCTGGCAGAGCCAGGATGTGAGGCCAGACAGTCTGGCTGAAGTCTGGATGCCTCGCCACTGCACCAGGAGCCTCAGTGACAACCATGCCATTCTATAAATGGCAGTTAAGGACAGATCTGCAACCCCTTACCTGCAATTCTGAAATCCAAAAGCCTCCAAAGCCAGGAAGTTTTTCCTAAGTTTGGCATCAAAATCTGACCTGAACTGAAGTGAGGTTGTTCATACTCTTTATTTACTCCCTCTATAGTGTGCCTTTTTGCAATTTTCCACAGAAATATTGGTGTATTTGATTATGTGAAGTATCACCCCAAACCCCCCTGGGAGTGTGATGTAACATTCAGCATTCATGCCTTGGTACCTTTGAGAAATCCAAAGAATTCTAAATTTTGAAATACATCTGGCCCAAGGGTTTCAGGTAAGGGATTATGGACCTGTGTTAATACGGTTTTGTAGTAATAAATGTGATCTGTTTTCACTGGTAGAAGCATAAGGGTCTAAGTCTTGTGTGCCTGCAAAAATTGAGGCAAAGGAACATGGCTCAGCCAGCACCCCACAGCCAGGGAGAGGGACCCAGAAAGTGTGGCAATTCCTTCTGGTCCAGGCCTTGTACCCCTGCATTTGTTTCCCTGACTAGCAATGACTGGTCGGCGGTCTCAACCAAACACAGGCATCCTAGGCCCACTGGACTGGCCCAGACACCTGCCTCTTTCCCTGGTTCCTTCCTCAGCTGCTCCTTAAGGGGACAGAAAGTGAGCCCAGAGGGAGTGCATCTTAGTCCCAAGTGTTTCCCTCCCCACACGAATCTTCTGTCTCAGGAGCGGACAGAAGCAGAAGGGAAGTGAGGAGGGCTCTGAGCACCTTTGGAAGGTGATGGGCCTTCGGATCTGGCAGGGTAGGGATGACAGCTTTGCAGGACTTCTTTCCTCAGATAGCAGACCACAGACCTTGGGGGGACAAGCATCCTCCCACCCCCAAGGGTGTTTTGTGTCCTGAGGGCTCTGCCACCCCAGGAACTCATTTGGGGAGGGCAGGGCCACGCCCTGTGGAGGAGTGCTAGGTCTGGCTTCTAGTCCTCAGGCAGCCTTGAGACCCACCCCCCTTGGCACAAATCTCTCCTGCTAACCACTCTCGACTTTGGTCCAAACCAGCAGCGACTTTTCACGGGCCACCATGTTCTGAGCAGAAGTCTCAGTGTGGCTGGGCACTTAGTGACTGCGTGCTGAATGAGTAGATGCAGTGAACAATAGTGAATTGTGCACGCTGGAAGAATAGTAGTGGCACCCATAGCCACAAATGACAAGGCTTCCTCACCAGCCACCTCCAGCGCAGCCTCCCCCCTGCTCACCCCTACTGCTCATGCTCACCCTACCATTCCTCCCTGAAGCCCCTGGAACTCTCCTGGGGGCCTGGAGCCGTGTCCACCCTAATGCCAGGGTGAACTTGCTCACTCAAGCCAGGGGACATAAGCATGTCCAGGCAGTGGGGCCTGGGCTAGGTGGGGACACAGCGACAAAGGCCAGGGAAGGCTCAGCCCTGGGTTTGTCTTTTTTCTCCTCTTAACTCAAGGGAGAAGCCCACAGATCAAGGTGACTATGGGCCCAGGCTGTCACCCCCGTGCCTTCCCATCCTCTCCATGCCCCTGTACTGCCACATCATGAACTGTAAGATCTGGTAGAAGGCAAACAGCTAGGGTGAAGAGGGTCTGCCTACCTATGCCAAAGGTTTGACAGCCTCCGCCAGGTGTCTGCAGAGCCCCTTGCTCCACAGTGACAGAGCCAGATGCTGGAGCCGAGTCCAGGAGGGAAGGAGACCACAGGAGCCAGGGCCATCTGCACTGCAGCTGGGCAGAGGAGGAGACAGGTCTGGGTTAGGGAAGAGTATTTGTGCCCTAAATTCCTCTTCCCTTGGCAGTGGCTCACTGAGCCGCAGACTCAGAGGGAAGGGAGAGCTGGTCCCGGCCAGGGAAGAAACAGGGAAGAGGGTGAGAGGGAGGGAGCTGGGGAGTGCTGAGGGGTGGAGGGTCCTGCAGGCTCCTGGTGGGTCTAGGCCTCCAGAGACTGAAGCCCTGGCCCTGGCTGGCAGGGAATTGGATGGGACTGAGAGGAGGGCCAGAGCTGGTCTCAGAGGCTCCTTGGCACCTGGCCTTAAGCACACAGGCCCTGTGCTCTTCCCTGCCCATGCCCCAGGGAGAGGAGGCAGAGTAGAGTGCTCTGGTTCCTCTACTGAATGTAGAGACAGCGGGTACAAACATCATCTTCATGAACCTCATCATTATTCCAGCATATAAAAGCTACTGTTTACCTAAGGCCCCCTACTCCTGAGCTGTCTTGTCTGGAGCACGAAGGACCTTAAAACCTGATGCTATATAGGGCTTGCTATGGGTGCTGATCACATGGGTGCTTCCCATACGTTAACTCATTTCACCTTCACAACAACCCAGTAAGAACTGTTATCCCCGCTGTGTGATGAGGCAACTGTAAGGACAGAAAGGTTAGTGACTTGCCCAGAATCTCAGAAGTAGGAAGCATCCCCAGGGCCCCAGAGCCTTGGTAGAAAATGGTAAGTGCTTGGAAAAATGCTAGCAAAGATTAGGGACAGACAGACAGATAGACAGACAGATATTATAGATGGGTCAGTTGATGCCCAGGTACATAGATACACAACGGCTGCATAACAGGTAGATAACTGCCTCCCTGGGGTCAGATCCTAGCTTATCACCTATCTCACTGTGTAACTTTGGGCCTCAGTTTCCACATCTGTAAGATGGAAGATACGCCATTGACAGTTTTCATGCGGATTACATGCCTTGATACCCACAAAAGTGCTTAAAAGTGTTTGGCACACAGCAAGTGCTATATGAATATATTTTTAAAATACACTTATCACTGGAAATAAAGATGCATATAGAGTTTTTTCTACTGTGAATAAAAAGTGGGAAAACTACCACTTCCAGCTAAGACAAAGTAACAGAGATCAGATTTACCCTCCCACCTGAAACAACTAAAAAACCAAACTGGACAAAATGCATAGAACAAGAGTTTTCAAGACACTTGGCATCAAGCAAGAAGGATAATTGATTGTGAGATGAAAAACGGACAAAGAGAGGCCTGTGATAGGTCCGGCTTACCACCTTGGATGCATGCAGGGCGGGGAACCCAGAAGAGGCCCCTGAGTTGAGGAGACAGAGCTGAGGGTTCAGGGAGACCAGGCAGCTGGAGTTCCAGCCAGAGGAAGGAGCCTCAGCACTTGAATCTGCAGAGAGTCCTGCTCGAATATTCAGCAGATATTCGTGCCTGTGAGGAAATTCCCCAAGGCCAGGGAAAGAACCACTCGAAAATATGAGATAGCTCCTGGCACTCACCAGGGACCAAGAATAGTGCCAGTTCCCATCGGCCAGACTGGAAATCTGCATATTCTTGGGGATTAAGTTGAGTACACAGAGGGTCTTGCATCAGTGGTGGGAGAATTAACCCTGGACCGAATGCTGCACTGGTCTCACTGAGCAAATCTTAAAATTGAGACCTGAAAGGATCAAATTGGCTTCAAGTAACTTCACTGCATTCCAAAACAAAACTCGAGAATATTTATAGGAATACAGGAATAACCAGCACCCAGAAACTTAACATTCACAATGCCTGGCATCCAATTACTACTAGGCAGGCAGAGAAGCAGAAAAGCACAAATCAAAATCAACCCAGAGAAGTGGGTGGGGTTGAAAAAAAAATCAACCCAGAATCAGCACAGATATTAAAATTAGCACACAGAATATTACAACAGGTATTGTAACTGTATTCTATTTGTTCGAAAAGCTAGAGGAAACTTAGACATCCTAAGTTAAGATATGGAACATATAAAAAAAGGATGCTAAAGTCTTACTAAAAATGACAATTGCAATGGCTGAGATGTAAAAAAATTCACTGGGTGGGACTAACGACCGAATAGAAGTTGAAGAAAATAATATTAGCGCACTTGAAGGCACAGCATAATCTATAAAAGACAAAAAATTAATAAATTGGACCTCATTAAAATTAAAAATGTCTGCTCTTCTGAAGACAATATTAAAAGGAGAAGAACAAGCCATAGCGAAGTGGAAAATTGGAAAATTCCACTAAAGTGGAAAATTCCGCTACCGGGTTTCCTCCCTTGCGCCCTTTCCCTGGGCCTGCTCCCTCAGAAATCACCAGCAGCAATTAGAGTATAGGTGGTGAAGCAGCCTAGGACCCTGCCTCACTAAAGTTAACCCTGTTGTGGCCGTGCCCCTCCTCCTTAAGCAGAGTGTATAAAAGACTGCAATGCTCTTTGTCTGGTGCTCAGAATTTGGGGATAGTACCCGCTCTGGGCCCGCCGGCGTATGTAAACCTGTTTTGCCAATACTTCTGTGTGCGTCTCTCGGTCAGCTCTGCTGTAACAATAGAATGGGTGAAAATATTGGCGAACTGTATATTTAATATGGAATTTGTATCCAGAATATATAAAGAACTTCCAAAACTCAACAGTAAAAAAAAAAAAAAAAAAAAAAAAAAAAAAAACCCCTTTTTTTTTTTTTTTTTTTTTTTTTTTTTTTTTTTTTTTTTTTTTTTTTGAGACAGAGTCTCACTCTCTTGCCTGGGGCAAGTCCCGTGGCTTCAGCCTAGCTCACAGCAACCTCAAACTCCTGGGCTCGAGCAATCCTACTGTCTCAGCCTCCCGAGCAGCTGGGACTACAGGCATGTGCCACCATACCCGGCTAATTTTTTCTATATATATTTTTAGCTGTCCAATTAATTTCTTTCTATTTTTGGTAGAGACGGGGTCTCGCTCTTGCTCAGGCTGGTCT